>JARJDQ010028822.1:0-12851 GCA_030264215.1 Geostiba sp. GC000077
CCCATGACTACGAATGGGTGAGGTTGGGCTACGGTAAAGAGAGATGGGAAATGTCAGTCCAGTCGTTGCCTTGCCGACGCTTCCTCCGACTAGTGCTAACTGCGCATGCGCGGCCGTTCGTTCTCAGAGTGCTGCAACTTGTTAAAGCGCATGCGCAAATGGGTACGAGGAAAAACGCATTTTTACGTGTCACCGTTCAGAGTCGGTAAGATTAGACCAAATATGTTGTATAAAAACAATATAAAACAATATAAATATTGTTCATTAAAATTAAAAATTATTTTCATAATTCATTTGTTTAACATTACCAACGTTTTAAACGATTAAACAATTTTCAACGACAATGCAGTTGTCAAATTTTTATCTGTCAGTTTGTCAGCTGCTACGCCCTGGCCTGGCCTGACCTTTAGGTTCAAGCCGGCAAATTAAAAATAAAAGAAAGTAAAATATCCCAATTTTTAGTGAACCTTTTTCGAGCTGACAAACTGTATTTGCGTCACATAGGGAAAGCCTATGGTCGTCATATTTGTCGTACTGGTCACAAAATGTTCTCTTTTCTGCATAACAACTATTAGTCGACTTCCAATGTTGTTTATAATATGGGAATCGCTAATTGCAGAGTGGAAAGAGAAAAACACACTCAGTTCAGTTATGTTTGGCCCGTTTCACTAGGTATCGAAATAAGAATAGCTGAAACGTAGCTAAATTATGAAGGAATAAATATTTTCGTCATTTTATGTAATTATTTTGTTTATTCCTTATCATGAAAAAAATGTAAATTATCCTACGTGTTCATCATCGCATTAATAATAATAATTAACGTGTGTTTTGGCTGCGCACTTCGCTGGATGCCCAAACAGTTTTCTTATTGTGTTTCCTCGCCATGGTGAAACATACGCCTTTTATAAGAGACACGATGTATAATTTATCTTTGAATATATTAAACCGATATATCTACACATGCTGCTCCTCCGCTTGCCGACGTGATGCGCTCCAACAAGAAATACGGCACGCGCCCGCTTCGTTCATCTCGCAAACATTAAATTATGTACATGTACAAATCGGAATCAAGCACACAAAAATTAATATACTTTCGCTTCGTATCGATGAAGTAGAAAACCGTGTGTAGTTGTGTGTAGATGTGTGGGTTGCGCGCAATGTGCAATCTGTGATTGGGGAAAAACAATCGGAGGTAGAAGTATTTCTGTTGTTGTTGCGCTCGCATTTTGTTTCAGCCGATTCGCGTTTGCTTCCTTGTTTTTGTTTTTTTTTTGTTTTTTTGGTTTGCAACTTAACAATGTCATTTCAACGCGTCCATATGGCCAAATCAATGACCTCGCCTGCGCGCACTGATGCACTACGTGTCCATTCCGATTCCAGTCGTGCACGCCCGCACACCCGTCTAGTCCAGCACGACCACTTGCAGATCCTCCTTGGAGCGCACCACACGCCAGGGCTTCCGCGCAATCCTTCGTATTTCCGTCACCGAGATCTGCTTACGCATTTTTCTAGAACATACATCGTTATTGTATGCGATCGCGATTGGGCGGCGTGGCATTTCACTTACTTGCTATTCTCCGTGGCTCGAAAGTACAAATCGTCCGGCGCGTCCATCCAGCTGATGACCTGTTTGCGGCCCGATCCAGTCCGCGTCATATGCGCAATCTTCGGCTTGCCATTGATGAGGGACACGTGACGAGGTAGCGACTGCGTGGTGGGCGTCGGCTGAATAGGTGCGTTGGCGACGACGGGCGTGATCGGCTCCTGGATCGGCCGCTGCATGCCCATTGGCAGCTGGTGGTCTTTGGAGAGGCGCTTTGCGGGCGGATTGGCGAGCATGGGTCCTGCAAACACACCGTCATGCATTTCATTAGGCCACGCTCGGACACGCGCTACGCGAGCATTCGCACCGCGCGGGCCACCGTGCGCGGCAGCGAACTCACCATCGTCCCAATCCAAATCGGAATAGAAGCCAGTGGGTGGGACAAAAAAACGAACATTACATAAACGTACGGCGATGGTGGTCGGTGCTGGTGAGGCGTTAGGGTAGGCATTGATACTTACTGTCGGTGATGCCGTTCATTTCGTCGAAGGCGGCGCGCCGCTTCAGCGACGGCGACATGCTGTTGAGCGGTATCTTCTCCGCCTCCGGTTTGTTGGGCACTCGCTCGTAGATTAGGCTGCCGTCGGGCGCCTTTGGTGGCTTGGGGTACGCCAACTTTTCCGGCTTGGGCAGGTCCTCCTTTTTGGTGAGAATGAGCCACTGCGCCGTAGGGCCGACGGGAGTACCGAGGCGATTCGCGATTAGCGTCACGCTTCCTCGGTTCTTCTTCTTATACACCAGCAGCTGCTTAAGTTCAGCTATCGTCTTGCCGGTCATCTGTGTGCCGCACTCCTGTTTGACAGCCTGTATGTTAATGGCGAAGAAGGGCGCTCGGGCGGCGTGTCGTGGACGCATGATGGCGCGACACAGTCGTCGCGAGATGCGTGTGATGGGCGTCGTACATAGGTAGAACGCGGTGCGCGTCTTCATGATGGGTCGTGGCGAGCCCGACCGCACCATAATGCCGTGCGCACTAGCATAGTGTTTGGCAAGATGCGCTTTCAGCTTGAACTCCTTCATGCAGCCGCCAATGTTGCACCGATGCGGTCGGTGTGACAGTGACGAAGTGACCTTTTCGTCCTCGTTGTCGCTGCCCGACTTTTTCTTGCCGCCGGCGTCAAACTCGCACTCGGCGAAGCGCGATGGAATCTTGAGACCGCCATAACGCTTCCAGTACTGCCAACATTGTTGGCAAACGCGACACTGTGTTTGTGTTGGACCCCAGGCGTACCACTGACTTGACACCGTCACTAAACAAAACGCATACGGCAAGTTAGATACATAGAGGCACCAATGTAACAAGATAGCAAGATTCTTACCATTGCATGATTCACACGATTTACCACCTAGGGATATAGCAGGATCCGAGCTGCCGTTGCTGTTTCCGTTCACCACGCCGCCTTTAGCCGAATTGAGCGCGGCCGGATTTGGTTTATTGTAGTTAGGAATGTAGACTTGTTTCAGCTTGGACTCGGCCTCCACCGCCTTGACGCGCTTCTGTTGCACGTAGCGATCCGTCGTCTTCCACATGTAGTAGTACTCGATTATGTTCTTGAGCGTTTTCCACGGCAAAAAGTCCTGGCGTATGTCGTTGAAGTCCTTGCCGTACTTGTCGAGCGCCTCCTCGAACAGATTCGCCTCCGAGGCGCTCCACTCCTCCATCTCGTCGCGACAGAGCACCGGCCCGCTGCTCGGCACCAGCGAGCTGAGCGCCTTCGAGAGGTCGTAGGTGTGCTTGTGCAGCGTGTCCATGGCGTGGAAGAGCGTGATGTCGCGGCTGGCGGCGGCCGCCGACATGTGCAGCGACGGCTGCTTCACGCTAGAGCTGCAGTCGAGAGCGCGCGCGAACGTGCCCACCGAGCGCGACACCACGAGGAACTGGTCGATCTGCCGGTCGGATAGCTCGTGCTCGGGCGTCCACACAAGCGTCTCCAGCTCGGTGAGCTCGCGACCGTCCGTCTCGCCCGCCTTGAGCAGGCTGGTCATGTCGCTCTGGTAGCGCGAGCCGACGCGGATCTCGCCCTTGTCCGCCAGCAGCGTCTTCTGCGTGGGATCGAAGACGAGGCAGTAAAAGAACATGTCGTCCTTGTTCAGGTACGACTGCAGCGATTCGGTCTCGTTGAAGAGCGTCACCGAGCACTTGCCGCGGATGTGCGTCGCCGGCAGCGTTTCCACCTGTCGCGAGAGGAACAGCTCGCGATGCTTCATCTGATGGCGCTGCTTGGACGACATGCCGTTCTCATTGTTTCGGCTTGAATCGCTCGATGGGCTCGCACCACTCGTCTCATCTAAGGCACCTACAAACAGGTTTCAAAAATTTTAAAAATTGAAGAAAAAAAAATGGAAACATTAAATAAGTTCAAGATTCAACATCCGGGATTTCGCGCCATACATATACGCGGTCGCGTACTTATCGCGCGCCTCGTGGATATCGATCTGTACACGGGGGTGGCGATGGCGGTAGGCGGGTGGGATTAAAAGAGAGGAAGCAGCGCGCAGGAGGCAAGGGACGCGCAGCTGGGAAATGAATGGGTGAAAGGCAGGCGGCGGGAACCAGGGGACCGCGTCGAATCTGCAAGCGCCCCTTTTCTCATTCTGATCATCCACCTGCATCTACCTATACTAAACCCTAAGTCCCAATCCAAACCATACCAAAACAAAGTACATACGTTGGAATACTTGAGCACTTGGGTTGTAATGCAACGAATTATTTCAAACATGTTTAATGAGAGACACTTCCGCTTCCTGCCCGAAACAATTGAAAAACGAGTTTGAATTAGATAAAAATCTCAAGTTGCAAGTTCTAAATAAAGCAAAGAATGCAAAGGAAAAAAACGTTTTGCCCTCATTAATAGTTTAAATAGTTTAAAGAAGAAGCAACCAAATGTATGGTAGGTTCGTCAATCGACAGATGTAAAGGATGACTTCGGTAGAAACAAAAGGAATGCTGTTATCAATGTCTGAAAGTGCAAACAATCGTCGCAAAGACGCACGCACTGCATCCTTATAGTGGGAGAGCATATGTGGCGCGCGTCGGGCAGCAGCGTCCAGTTTTTGCGTGTAATTATAAAAGTACAGTCGCGCGGAAAGAGAAACGAGCGGGCCGGCCGGCAAGCGCCGGGCAGGAGGAACGTGCACATCTCGCGCGCGCGGTGCCGCGACTCGCCACCACACCGCCAGTTGTCATAGCGACCGGTGGGCCGTCGAGGGGTCGGGCGGTCGCGCGAGCTCTCGTTTCGCGCATTAGATGCGCGGCGGAGGGACGGTACAGCAATGGCAAAGATTTCGCGAAACACACATGCCACCTCGGGCGGCATCCGGCCGCCCGCACCTGAGAGACTTCTACATTCATTAATACTAATTAACCAGCCAAGTCAGCGCTTAGCGGGACGCCCATGAAAGTGAGCGGAGGGTAGGTGCAAAAGTTGCATAAAGAATTTGTTCTTTTTCAGTTTTTGATGTTAAGGATTACCACCGGGGGAAAATGGGTGAAAGGGTAGTTTGACTGCGAGATGAACAGCGCCTCGCGACAGGTATTGGGTGCGAGAGGGGGGTGGGGGGAGGTGTTGGGTCTGCTGGGGTTTCATTTACATTCGCGCTCCGGCTCCGCGCGTCCCTCATGCATATGTGAGCACCACCGCCGCGCCGCCCCGTCGTCATTTCGTCCACGGCGCGACGCCGGCTCTCGGGGAATATCGATCGCTCAATCAAGACTCTTTGCCGCGGCGGGGGAGAGGAGGTAGCACCGAAAAGTGCCACTCGCTGCCCTCGCATGGCACACGCGAGGACGCGAGTCCTTTGTACTACCGAGTCCAATAGATTTAAATTAACCTAACGAGCGCGACTCCCTCGAAGAGATGAACTTCGCAAACCGCAACACAGTGGCTTACATACAGAGCCAGAGGAGCAGTGAAAGCTTAAGTCCAAACTCCAAAAGCCACCACACACCGGTAGTAGATGAAATGGTGGTAGCAATAGAATAGAGCGTCACGTCCGACGCCGCGCCGGATTTAGAGGGTTTGGCGCGTTGCCGAAACATGATATACGCTCCACGATACGACCTACCCCAAAAGCGGCCCGCCACGGCCGTTGTGTGCCGCACCGCCACATTCTCACACATTTTTCCACCCCGCGTTATGCATACATGCATGTCGATAACCCACGGCTCCACGTGCGTCGACGCGTAATGGCGTAATAGAATAAAATGCAGGCGTGCAGCCAGCGCAACAGTGTCAACTCAACCCAATAGCAAGACGCACGACGCTCAGACTACTATTAAATTATTAACTATTAAGCAATTAAATTTTACAGAATCCCACAATTTCCACTCATTTCATACGACTACCTAATTATTAACCACGCATAAGTAGCAAGTCCTATCAAGGTTATCTACACTGCTCTACGCTGCTCTACGCATTCGCAGAGATTTAATTGCTAATGTTTTATACCGGGTTTACACTTATAACAAATCTGCTATATAACATCGATTTTTCGAAGAAATTCTATGTGAAAACCTAGATATTTTCCGAACGCGTGATTTTTTAAGTCTCTTTGCGGATTCGGATTGCTGAGAAGACGCTTTTTAATATGCACCTTGTTGGAACCCTCTCAAAGATTCAGATATACAAATATTACATGTAACTCTAGCAAATTTGCTACAAGTGCAACGCCGGCTTAACGGTGTTTAACATTCTGGTGATTTCGGTGATCCGTGATCATTGATCATGATAATCATGATCAAACTCGATACTCACATTGGTGTTTGTCAGCAAGCTGAATCAACTGGTTGGGCAGGTCGCGCCGTCTGAAGAAGCACATCACTTTTGCCTCCACGTTCCCCGACGCCGTCTTGTTGAGCTCCTCGATTCGCCGAATCTGATACGGGGACGTCGAGGACGTTTCAAAGTACACGTAATCTGCAACAATGGACAAAACAACCCTCAATAAGATTAAGCACCGTCAAAACAATCATCAACAAATTGAATTAAGAGGCATTAAGGCACTAAGAGTTAAAAGTAACGCATCGGAATGGAATGAAGTGATTGCAACTGGCAACAAATAAGCAAACGCGATTCCGGGTCAGTTTACACGTTATAAAAGTATAAATAGTTTTGCTACCTCTGCGGACGCGGTCATGTCGATATACAAATGAACTAGAAGTCTAGAGTGTCTAGGTGGCGCGGCGCAGCGCTCCCGTCTCCCGTGTAAAGTCGTGTTGATTAGCGGGCGATAAGAGGCGCCCGACCAGGCGCACGGCGAAAGAGTGCGCCGTGTCCCGTGCGTTGCGCGTCTCGCCGCTGACTTAACTTGAGCCGCGCTTGATAATGAACGCCCGCGGCCCGCCTAGATAACGAACGCAACGCTAAACCCATCGCCGGCTTGTAGTTCCGGACACAACGCCGCACGCACACTCATGCACGGAATACATAATCACCGCGCACCTTTCCTCTTCCGTGGCGCCGCGACAGAAACACATAATACCCGTAATAATACCCACATATTTATGTTTGTTTGTTTACATGGGTGAAATGTAGCATTTTGAGCACCTAAGTAGACACAGACCGTGTCGGTGTCATTTTCGGTTTTGTTTCCAGATGAGCATTTCCACATTTCCAGCAGCATGCGTTTGTTGTTGATGAATGTAGACATGTTAGAGAAAGCCGATCATTTCCCCAACATAACCCAAAACACATGCCGGTGCGGTGGCCAACCATCCGAAGAAGGGCACCGTGGGGCCACGACACACCGATGTCGTACTGTCCCTCATCATCCCACCGGCGTGCCGGCGTTTCATTAACAGATACAAATACTGAATATTGCTCACCTCCGACCCGATACATATTGGCTGTCATCTTTCGCTCGGCTTGTGAACGCTGGGGCGCCGGCACGGTAGCGCCGCGCGCTGGGAAATTCGCCGCCGCCGCACGGACTCGCTGGCCGCTGCGCTCGGTACTCGCGGGCACGCTCTCAACGGGCGACGCGCTCCAAGCACATCGCACACGGGCGCGAAGGGTCGCGCAGAATGCCGCCGCGTTTTCGCTACGACGCCGATGCACACGCACTCGCCGGCGGCGCGACGACAACCAGGACGCGCTCGCTGGCGCTGCACCGACACCGACGACCACCGGGACGACGCGCGCTTCAGTGTTTTCTTGCGACGTGCATCGTCGCTGCGCGCTCGGACGCCATTTTGCATGCACTACGTCTACCGCTGCTCGCTGTTCGCTCGCTCGCACAACGCACACTCACGCACAGCGGCTTCGTTTCGTAGTTTCGTTTGCCAGTGTGTGCTCAAGCGGCGTACGGCGTCTGCGTCTCGCACGTACAGAGAGAGCGCACGAGCGCAGCGACACTACGCGGTCGAGCGTGTGTCAGTGCGTCTGGCTTCTGTCAGCCGCCGTACGGCAGTGTTTCGCATACTAGCGCCATCTACTACCGACAAGTACAACCACGTACAACTAAGCAGCGCAAATTTATAAAGGTGAAATTTCATAGCTGCTAAAACCCAGCGCCAAATTACGATCACGTCACTAAATTTGTCGCTTGTCAATCCATTTTACCGATTCACGTTTTTGACGTTGAAACCTAGTGATTTTTTTTTGTGACAAGCGGCAAATTTAGTTGTGATATAGCGGCCATGAAATTCCACCTTAATATTTCACATTTCTCCACCTATGCCAAGGCCGCGGCCAAGGCAAAGCAAGGACCAACGCTTGTTTATTTATTATATTAACATAATACCACCAATTTTATTTTGAAATTAATAAACTTATTTGTAATAAATAACATCACCTTAACCCTTAACTGCTCCATGAACCAATTAACCTCCTTCTGCATGTTTATCCTGTTCAAAAGTCAATGCATAATAATATCCTTTCAGCTTCCTTAATGACTCATGAGTTCCCATCTGTAAATATATAAATGAATGATACATACACGCAGATAGAATTGAAACTGTGTTCCGTCCACATACCTCAACAATTATCCCCTTGCTCAACACCACAATCAGGTCGGCATTCTTCACCGTGGACAGCCTATGCGCAATTACAATCGTAGTTCTGCCGCAGCTGGCATGATCCAATGCGTTCTGCACAATCTTCTCCGATTCCGTGTCCAATGCGCTGGTTGCTTCATCCAGAATCAACACCGATGGCTTCTTCAATAACGCCCGTGCGATAGCGATCCGCTGTTTCTGTCCACCTGATAGTGCAGCGCCGCGTTCGCCCACCATTGTCTGGTATCCAGCCGGGAAGCCAATGATAAATTCATGCGCGTTTGCCATCTTGGCGGCGGCCATCACCTCCTCATCGGTGGCGTCCGGCTTGCCATATCTGATATTCTCCATGACGCTGGTACCAAACAGTATTGGTTCTTGGCTAATCAGACCTAGTGCACGCTGGCGCAGCCAGGTGGGGTCCAGCGAGCGGATGTCATGACCGTCGAGTGTAATCGAGCCGGATTTAACGTCATAGAAGCGCTCCAGTAGCGCTACCACTGTGGACTTGCCATTGCCAGACGCACCCACAATGGCGATGGTTTTACCAGCCGGCACGAGTAGGCTGAACTTGTCTAGGACTGTGTGTTCAGAGCGCGTCGGGTAGGCAAACTCCACATCCTTGAATTCGACTTCACCGCGCAGTGTGTGGAATGGGATTGTCTTACCTCCAAGGAGTTTCATGCGAGGTTCCATTGTGATGTACTAATAATATAAAATACAAAACCAGCAAAATGTAACTATGCATAAAGATTGTACATTTTTCGTAAGAGCTGTTTTCACAGTACAATTTCTCGTTCAATTTCTTGGTAACTATGGTAACCAAGAATTGTGGTTTACGATTGTATTGTCGGTTACCATTGTTACCTAGAAATTGTACGACTTGAACGAGAAATTGTTCCGTGTAATGGCCGTTTCACACGCTCGAGTTTTTCGACCAATTTCTCGATCAAATTCTTGGTGACAATTCTTGGTAACCAACAATTGTAGCCACGGTTACGACGAATTGTCGCCGTAGTACTGATTCTTGGTTTCCTTAGTTAGCAAGAAATTGAATGAGAAAGTGGTTAAGAAAAGATACAATTTTTCGCTTAAAAGTTAAAGGTTACCAAGAATTGTAGCCGCGGTAACGATTATAGATTACCATAGTTACCAGTGAAATTGAACGAGATTTGTTTAAAAAAACGCACAGTTGGCTGTATCGTTGATGCAGCCGCAAATTACATGTGAACATAGTTAAAGAAATGGTAGCCAACTCTCAACTGTCACTGTCAATGTCATTGTCGTGGTCGTTGTCAGTTTGTCACCTGTCACTCCCTAACTCACTTTGGACCTCAGAAGCACTTAATGAAAATGAAAACGAAAACAAGGGTTGGGGAAATATAAAACACGCGCAATACACGTACAATACGTTAATCCGTCCGCTTGCGTCAACTTCACGTACAGTTCTCAATTCATCTCCTTTGTTTCGTGACATAACTAACATAATTTCCGTGTCGCATTTCCGGAACATCGCATTCATTTTTTTTCATAACCATAATCACAGACTAGATAGGCCATAATGTAACAATGATTTTCGAAAATGTAGGCAGAACATTCGGGAAATATGTAAACTATGTTCACATTAAAATTGTACCGTGAAAAACGGCTCTTAAATTCTCTATAGGCGATTCGCATTTTTTTCCAAACAATATTTGGTTTAAATTTAACTCATTATAGTAAATTGTGAAACGTACCTCAAACACCCTTGAACCAGATGACATTCCCCGAACAACACTACCAAACAAGAGAGACATTTGCCCCAGAGACCTCTGAATAGTCTGTGTTGCCATTAAATACGCCATTAATTGTCCTGGTGTTAGCTGACTTGTACTTAGAAGATACCCTCCCATATAAACAACCCCTAATACCATGCTGCAAAAATTATTGATAGTTGAATTCAATCGTTGCCTTGCACCCAGCCAGAACAACATTACCCGTTCAAAAATAAATTGGTTCCAGCTTGGAACAGACCAATGCCCAAGCCCAATTTCTGATTCAAGACCATTGCCTCCACCGCCTCCTGATCGAACAAATTCGTCTCGCATTCCTCCATTGCAAACGCCCGCACCGTCCGGATATTGCCGACTGCTTCGTCCGCAACGGCAGTTGTCTTTTCTGATTGCGCCTGAGCGCGGCGTGACGTTTTCCGCAACATTGCGCCGAAGACGGTGCCAACGACAACTATCGTAGGGATGCACAGCAATGTGACGAGCGTCATATGTGGCGATATCATGAATAACGATACGGAACAGCCCAGAATCTGTGCGCCGGCTCGCAATCCACCTGAAATGGTTTGTTTGAAGCTGCTTTTGAAGTCTTGAATATCAGTTGTTAAACTATCACAAAGAAACGAATGCATTAAGGACATATGCTGCTATATCTTATGTAGTTATGTGAGTTCTTACCGATTAATAATCTCCCCAGTCCGCTGTCGATCGAAAAATTCAATATCCTGTCTCACAATGGATGCAAACAAATCCTGCTTCATCTTGTATGCCATCCTCTCACCAATGACTGACAATGCATAGATGTATGAAAAAGTAAACAGTGATTGGGCCACATACATGCCAATCAACTTCAAGGCGGGCAACTTCATTTCATTCACAAATACCTCACTATCTTTTGTATCAGTAAACTTTGATATGACATTGATTACAGAACCCATTAGTTGTGGTATTTGAATGTTTAATATTGCAACAACCAATGCACCCTAAGGTAAAATATATCATTAAATAAACAAAAACTATATAATAAAGCTGGATTTAAAAAAAGTTGCATGAAAATATGTACTATCAAATATTAGCCTTACAGCAATGGCACAAATGAAGTAAATAAGACTGGGCTTCAAGTAATGCCACAGCATTCCCCAATTAAAGGGTGCTTCATGTTCCTGGCCTTTTTTGAAGCCTACCATTCTGGAAGTTTGTGCCTTGCATAACACATTGTTGTTGGAGTAAAGTTTAAAGAGTCCAACACCTGTAATTGAGCTTCCAATGATGTTTACAAGTTTAAAATTTAATTGTTTGGGCTTTGGAGCTTGTTTAGGTGGTTGCACTTTGGTATAAAATTTCCGAATATTTCCCTTTGGCAGAAATGTACTATTTGTTGTTATTGCCTTTGATGGAAATCTAAAATATTTATAAATTATGCAATAAGGTAACCTTAAAATGAAATTTACGATAAATTTATGTTTATCAATTAAAAATAGAGTAAAGTAATACCTTAAAGGCACGTTTGCGGTGTATGCATGCTGGAAAAGCTTCCACATATTTACGAATTGGTGTTAGCACTGTTTTGTTAACTTTTCTCAGCCATTTAAGCCAAATATTTTGAATATTTACATTTTCCTCGGCAACTGGATGATCACATGGAATGGTATTCAGACAGGTGTACATTTGGTTGCCTACTGTCTCCGTCCCGATGCGTTACGAGCTCCACCCGAGCTTTGCGAACTCGAGCTCGGATATAAGGCGGGTTTACTTACACTAGTAACAAATTTGCAGGGAGCTAGGGTAAAATATAAAATTAAAATGTTAAAATTAAAATGCCACACCTGGCATCATCGCCATCGCTCCGAGGGTGGAAGACCTGGAAGTGATCGAGTTTGATCAGGAATACGAGGAATTCACCCGTTTTGCATTTTGCGAAAACGAAGAAGCGATACACGCAATCAGAAGGATTTTCTGTTGTTGTCCGGCATTCCGCAAATTAGCTCCTAAGCAACCAAGAACGAGAATGAGAATGCGAATCAAAAATTGCCGATGAGCAAAAGCGAAGCTTTATCCGCCATTTGTAGCAAACACCTATCTCTGCAATGGCTTCACTTTTGCTTGCAGCGGTACGTATAAATAATAGGTTGCCTGATCGCCGCATTGAGAGTATAAGCCAACTTGTGAATTGTTGAATTGAAATAAAAGGATACAACCAAAATCATGTTTTGATTTCAAATGGGCTATAATCGGCCGCAAGCGAATATTTGTTGAAAATATCAAATCAAGTGCAAATTGAACCCGGGATGTTTTCAACTACACGCGCGACACAAACATTTGGATTGTTGCTATATTAGAGCCGTAGGAGAAAAACAAACTGACTCACCATTTAGAACGATCTGGACATTTTTATATCATCCTAATGTTACATCACACTTTGTTTGCATTCCATATTTTCTTCCGTCCAAATGATCCAAAAATCTCCAAATCGCTCAAATGGCCA
>JARJDQ010028824.1:0-13501 GCA_030264215.1 Geostiba sp. GC000077
CGAAAAACGTATTATTTGCGAAGTAACCATTCACTTTATCCAAATTATCGTCTACTTAAAGATATTTTTATTAAAGTTCAATTGCCATTTTCTCCAAGAAATGAAGGAAAAGATTTTTGAAACATTTTTCCCCAACCCCTTTAATCATCCTCAATGATGTCTCCAGAGGAAATGCGCCATTTTTGTTACACCCTGTATAAGAGTAGTCGAAGTGGTCTTAGAAAAATTCACTTTGCCTAGCTTCAAGGTTTACGGTTATAACAGCAGATGGCGTGCAGGTGGAACTGTGACTTGTGATGTAATCGATGCAATCAAGACTGAAATTCTGAAATTTATTATGTTGTAGCGTTGTCACGTCCGCGGAAAGTATCATTCGGCGGAGGAGGTAATCACAGGAAGGCGTCGCGTCGCGTCGGAAACGTGCGACTGGTACATGGCCGAAGCTTGAGCTTCTTCGCCTTTCCGCTTGTGCTGAAGTGCTTTTGTTTCTATTTTTTGTTTCAAACCGCGTAGGTTGGCACCGCCGGCGCGTCTGCACATTGTGGGCACACGGCGAGTGCAACAGCACACGGGCACACGGGAGATAATGTTGCAATCGCAATCCTGCTGGCGGCTGCTGGCGCGCACCGGCACACCGAAGGCGGCAGGCGCCACACGGATATCTCGACTAGCCACCTAGCCACCAGCAACAAAAAGCGAATCGCTCACCACAAGCAAAATCCAGTTTTCAAGTATTTCTCAACTGCCATTCTGCCATTACCACAAGTTGCAACTGCAAACAACCCACCAAGCGTTTGCTGTGTATTAAGTTGCCTACTGGGCGCTGGCGGCGCTAGCGGTATAGCCGTGGTTCATCATAGCTGACACCGAGGGCGCTCGCGCTTGCGACACGTTGCCTTTTTTAGCAGTTCGTTGTTTCTGTTGAATATCTCATGTTGGAATCATGCCGAAAGCATTCGATATCAAAGCAGCGCGAATTTGTTTATAGTCACACTTGACGATCGATCGGAGTGTCAATGGCGGGGCAGGCGGCGGCAGCAACGGCGGCGTCAATAATTTTAAGTGTTCGACGCGCTTTTTCCAAACAAATGTCGCGGCGCGCCCGGCCCGAATTTTCAATTGATGTTTCGGGTGGCGCACACTAAAAGTAAATGTGTGTCATGCGCCGCATTTTACCGCATATTTTACGACCTTTTAGCCGATATGCCGGCGCATAAAACTATGCAAATCTCCGTGCACCACGCGCACTAAATCCGCCCGAAAATAGCACCCAAACGGCCCGAAATGCGCCAAAATTGCACCCGCCAGCAGCCGGCTAATAAACATCGCATAAAAATGGTTTGCCATTCAATCGGGCGGCAGTCGCGTATTTGTTTATGAAATTAATTAAAATGCGGCGCGCGTTCAGCGCGAGCGTAAAACAAACGCGACATTGTCGCAGCGGCCGAATGACAATGTAAATTTCATTAGAAATGCAAATCGCCCATTACGGGATCGCGATTGAATCGGCGCGGCGATAAATCGCTAATAAACTTAAAATGAAACGCAAGCAATAAACCCGACAACATTGTCTCGACGCTGTGAAACGTGGCATGGCGGTTAGAAAGGCGTGGTGGTTTCACATACAGTGCGTTCCGTTTGCAATAGCAACAAATTAACAATGTGTAACTACTACAAGCAGGAGGAATTGAACGGCATTCAATTTGCAGTCATGTATAGCATGCACGCGATCAGCTTCTTGACGATTTTATATTCGGCGATGAGGTAATCGCCGAGCAATTATATTCTGAGCAATGATTTTAAATTAATTGAAAGTGGAAACGCGTAACCGCAATGCTTCTCAATTGAAGTGAACACAATGGCAACATTACATTAGGTTTTAGGTTTTAGAATTTCTTAATTTTTTCAAATACGCTTTCAATATTTTCGTTGTAGATTTGGTTGCCTATACTTCCCGCCATCCCGCATCACCGTGCAGTGATTGTTTTGCTTGATTTAACGATCTTCTTCAACGTCGGCGCCTGTGGGTTTAAATCCGGCGAGACCGATGATGGTTGATGGCTGTGGTCTTTTGCAGGATAATCGATATGCTGGCCTGCTGGCCAGCAAAAAGAATCGCCCGTCGTTATTGTTGACTCCACACCGACGTGCGACCGTGCATAATGCGATTATCACGGCAACCAACAATACACGCCTCCGCCACGGCGTTCCGAAAAAAATGTGGCGTTCCGATGTTTTTTCGTCGATTTGGCGAATTTATGAATTTATTGTCTGGGCGTTCAAAGGCTGGGGGAGTCTTCGACTTCGCAGAAGTCGCGATTATGGACCATTATGAATACAGACTGCACAATTGCCCAAGTAACCCAACTTCTACCGATCGGCAAAGTTAATCCGATTATGCATTTCGAAAATAAAAAGGAAATGCTCCATAAAGCACGATTCGGTTAACCTTTCAATATACAAAAATAAAAATACAGTGTGTGTCTGGCTCTTAGCCGAAGCGCAAGCAGCGCCATGTTGCACAGCAACACTTAATGTGCAATCAACTTCAATTATTTAAAAGGTCCTTATGTTTTAGTATTAGCATGTATTAGATAGCCACTGGGAGTCGATTAAATCGATTGTTATTGTCATTACGACGGAGTGGCATCTGATTTACGACCGACAGAGCGCCGAGGGCGGCAATAAAACATTAATAACTGGCATAAATTATCGATAAGTGTGTTAATAAACCACCAAGTCACCAGCAACCCATCCACATCCACAATCAGAGCCATTGCACGCATGGCGACACGAGACACTCCCTCGGAAAGGAAAAAGACACATCATTTCACTTTAAACAACGTGAAAAGGAGCGATTTCATAATAAATATATAATTCACCTTGCTAGGACTGTTGAGGTTAATGTTTAACAGTTCAAGTGTTTATCAACTATCGAGTCATGTGTCCATTTCACAAAAAGCGAAGAACAACAAACGCGCATTAAGTTAAACCAACATCAACTTGGAAATGCAAACAGAAACAAATCTACATTCAACAACAACGCTGGCACTTAAAGAAATCCGTGTTAGCTTCCTGTTTACAAGCTTGATAAATAAACAGACAAAAAATACAAATGGCGCCTGGTTGGTGTGATATTCGATAGATGGCGCCAATGTCTACCACATTAAATCACTGCGTATTTTGTTGCATTGTCAATTCATTAGCAAACAATAAAAAAGCGCCGCAGAAGGAATGCGAATGCGGGCGCGGGAGCATTAATAGCAATATCAATTAATAAAACGAGGCATTAAAATATGGAATGCCAATAAATCGCTGTTTTACGGCCGCGCGTCGCATCGTAAATGCGGCGCACGGTTGCAGCTTCCCAAGCCAACCAGCAAAATGCGAATTACGATTATTGCTAATCGTTCGCTATCAATACTATACTCGGCAGCGATTGTGTTATTAGTTGTTGGTTGTAAAATGCAATTTCGAAGCGATTGAAAGGTTGCCCCCTTGCACTTTTACTTTGATATAATATGCAATAATTGGTTTCCGCCTGTTTATTACATGTGCGCAGCAACAATGTGATAATGATAACAAGCCATACATGGAGGTAACAACGCTTTAACGCGTCGTTAATTATCAACTATTTCGCATACATTTATGTATTCCAGTATTCGCTAAATGTCAATCATTTGCTTCGGTCACTGCAACTAAAATATTTACTCCTAGATGGCGCTACTACTTGCAAAAACATACAAAGTGAACAGCTTTAAAAAAAGTAGGTAACCACGAAATTTCGCAAAATGCAACCAAAATCAGAGCTAAGTAAAAATTGTTGGAATGTTTTGGATCGGCTGGATCGTCGAAAATGTTATCAACTATTTCGCATACATTTATGAATGAACTAAATGTTAATTGTTACTTCGGCTACTGGAACTGAAATATTTGCTTCTAGATGGCGCTACATGCAAAAACATACAAAGTGGACAGCTTTAAAAAAAGTATCAATTGCTAATTATTACTTCGGCCACTGCAACTAAAATATTTACTTCTAGATGGCGCTACTTGCAAAAACATACAAAGTGGATAGCTGAAAGAAAGGTCAGTAACCACGAAATTTTGCAAAATGCAACCACAACCAGAGATCCAGAGCTAAGTAAAAAGTGTTGTGGAACATTTGATCGGTTGGATCGTCGAAAATGTTGACGTTGTGTTGGTGGCGCAGATTGATTTAACACTGCGCTCGCGTCGCGTTCCGATTATGTCATTTTTATAAATAAATATTGCTAACAATCGCGCATCGCACTTGCAAATACACGCAAACAAATGCGATTGCATGAATAATGGAATTGTGTGAATGGTGAATGGTAAAGGCGCAAAGTGTAATGCGATTTAACTCCTTGTCACTCCTCAGTCGTCACCTCGTCACTCTCGTAACGCGTAACCGTAACACAAGACGACCAATCTGGAGTGTGGAGGAAGTGTCAGGCACGGCGAAGACGCCGCCAGAATTTTAATCAAACGCAATTGTTTAGCTTAAACTCTTATTATAGTTTCATGTTTCGTGTATCAATATTTGTTATGCGCATAGTGTTGCGTTAAGGTGACCCAATAAACGCCCTCTATTAGCGAAACTAAATATTGAAAGATGACTTAATTGAGACTTCGGCGCATGGAGTTTCCAGGAAAAGAGTTATCAAAGTTATCTAATCGTGTTTTGATGTACTACACTATACAGTAGTAATCTCAACATGTTCCCATTCCTAAATCCTAATCCTATTATAAGTTTTATAAAACTGCGGTAACGCTGGTAGTAACTATTAGACCTACATATTGTCTGCTTTTCGATTTTATGCGTTACTTTCAGCTTTCTGTTCGTTTATGGTTTTTATGTTGTTTTTATTGATCGCGTGGTTATCAAGCGCCTCTTTAACGCCCAACAGCCAGCGCCGGAGCGTTTTAATGTGTTGGTGATGCAGATGCGTAAACCTTGCGTTTTATTTTCGTTCCATTCATGCATCGGCGACGATTTCATTCATCGCACATCTCGCGTGCAGGCCGTGCAGCTTAACTGAACTTGTTGCAATGGCAATACAAATACAAATTCGAAAATGCGTTGGCTCACTTACCTCCTCTCGTGGGTCTCGCGACTGCACACTGGATTGTGCATTGTGAACATGTGAACTTTCGCGTGTGGGATTTGAGCTGCAGTGGCGTGCGGTGCGGTATTCGTAATACGCACGATAATTCAATACAGCTGTACTTGCATTGAAAATCGAGTAGAATTTTAGAAAATGTGACTAGTTTGCAAAATAACAAGTATTGCGACTTTTGTTTCGGCCGCTGTTTAGTGTATGGTGTGTTACATACGTTAGGGTCGTTAGGGCATTGTCTCTGTTTGAGGGTAATTTTAAGGATTCTTGTTCATTTGGGAGAGTTGTGCGGCTGCAAGTCGAATGCCTCATTTACTTGGATTATATCTAAACATTTTACGGTTGAAATTCAGTTTTAAAATCATTAAATTCAAAAATGAATTCAAATCTCTAAAATCTCCGGCTTAAATTTACATCGTGCGCCATCTCGTTGATAAATTTCGAACGAACACTGTAAACGTGTAAACAAACCAAAAGAAACCATTAACCTGAAAAATGCCTTTATATTTTCATTGTTTTTGGGATTTTTCCGCTTCTTCATGTTACTTATTGACAATGAAATGCAAAGATTACTTCGTTCTAAAGGTGCAGTGCAAGTTTTGTTGGGATTCATATATAGTTGAATGTAGATGGGTTAACCTGGAACCGGTAAATCGTCACGAAACATTAACATTTCTCTGCTCAGCTGTTGGGTGGACATGGCGGACTCGACACCAGCGCCAAACCTGAGTGACATCTCGAGTCTATTATGTAAGCGTGCCGTTATGGCTTTCTCATAATGGACTCTTTTTTCTATTGGTTATATAGGTGGTCAGATATTGAACTACTCTCAAAGACTCCAAACGAGGTGCATAAAAAAGATTATGTCATTATACGAGAACTTTTTGGTTTAATGGGATATGAAGGGATGAAATATAAAACAAGATAAATCAATTAAATGTGTCTTAAAATAGAAAATACTTTTTTTTACGATCACTCTTAAAATAGCGCTTTAAACTCTGTGGGGCATTAGAAAGTGACGCTTGATGACCGATTGATATTTGACAGAGATTTGTCACTTTTCTAAGGTATTGGAAATTTTCTGCATCAACACCAACATAACCTATAGGTTACAATGAAATTTGTCAAGTCACTATCAAAAAGCCAGCAAAACTGAGCACAAAACACTCAGGTCAATCTTATATATCTAGTAAAATTGGTATTTGGGGATCGGAGAAAAAGTCGTGTGTCTAACTTATGTGGAAAGTGCCCTCCACGCTTGATTCTTTGCTTCGCTTACCCGCTGCGCGAATGGAATCCGAACTTTCCTTCTTTCCACCTTAGACGTTAGACAAACTACTATTCTCCGAAATCGGCACTAAAAGGTTTGTCGGCATTAAAGTAACATTTCTATGACTAGGCATTAAAGTAAAACAAAAGAGCAACAAACGAAAGTAGTTATTTGCCTTGGCTACCTACGCTTCGACAAATAATCTCCACATTCGTTGTAATAAAGCCTACTTTACTGCCTTGATACATAAATAACTATTTTGTAGTTGTGCTGTAAAAAGAATTTGATATGTAATGTACGCACGCCACTGTATTCTGTATGTAAGGGATTTAGCTGCTTCACGCAAATGTTTAGTCCTCCCGAGTGCAAACACACTGTATGTTTGTGTTCTATATCTGAATACGATTAATAATCCCAAAAATCAATTTGCAAGCACGACCAAAAGACCATATCGTGCGTTTTGTGTGGCGACGGGAAGGAAATTGATCTTTTGGTGTTAAGCTCCGACCGTCCGAACTCACATCTACCTTTTACGACAGACTTGATATTCATGATGGCGCATAAATCCCGAACTTAGCGCCCAGTCACGGAGCGCCGCTCGCTTCTTTGACGCATTGAATGCTTAACGAGCCATTCACAAAATGTAAAAGATGTAAAATGCAACGGCGCTGCCAAAGTGAAAGAAGCGTCCGAGAAGCGACACAAAACGCGCAGCCGCCAAAAGAAGCAAATCGAAGTCAGGTGTAGGCGATGCCCTGCTGGAGCGTGCGCCCTGTGTGGGCGCCCACAGGTTTCACGCTTTCGCGAACCGAACGTCGCGAGCAATTATTTATCGCCCGGCCGCGCAGCATGTGGGGCTGCGAAGGTGTGAAAATCACACTGCCCTGAAATTAACAACAAATTAACCGCACAAAGCATCCACCCGAAAGCAAAATGTTAACGCATCAAATTAATCATGTAAGAAAATAATTTAAACTGCTGTCTTATTATACATGTAAATCGGTAAAACTTAAGCTTAAGACCGCTGCACAAATGAACGTGAACCAAAACTGAATTCTGACTTTCGATTGGTTTAATGTTAGAAAATGTTGACATTCAGCCAAGATTCACTTTTCGTTCTCGTTCACGGGCAGTTGTGCAGCGGCCTTTACAAATGAACAAGTGCTGCCATGCTGCTTAAAGCGGTCGAGCTCTCAAACCAAACACGATGATGCACGATGCGAAATTGGCAATAGCTGAAGTTTTTGTTGGTTAGTTTTTACTTCAGAGCTTTCAAAGTTTATAAATGTTGTAAATCCAGGTAACAACTTCATTTCATTTGTTTTTAATTGCGAATATTGCACCACGAACGAAACGAAACTTTCACAAATTCATTTATTACATATTCATTAATTCTTCTTGTCTCCAATATATTCCATTCATTAAATTCCAGTAGTTTAATTCTTTCGTTTTGCTTTAAGTAAAAAGAGGGGAATGTCTCGATATCCAAAAAAGTTCCAAACATCCAAATAGTTTTCCACGTGTTTTCAGTGTGTTGTGTTTGTTGGTTTTGTCGAAAGCCTAAACATAGAAAATCGCTTCGCATTAATCTCAGCTGAAGAACGAGTACAACTCGTAACTATAATCGAAACAATACATTACTTAAATAAACAAAAAAATATATAATAAAGAACTTATGCAATAGGTCTATGAAAATAAGATAATCGCAGATATTCTTTTCCCGCAGGAGCAGCAGGATTTTCAATAAACGCTCTCCATGCGTGAGTTAATCGCTGTGTTTGTTAAATAAGAATTGCATTTATAAATACTTCCATCAATCAATGTGTGAATCCCATTAGTTTCATCGAAAATTACAAAATATCATCGCGCCAGCATCCGCCACAAAACACAACCACTCGCAAAATTCTACATGCTTAACGCAACCGAAGTGAAGTTGAGGTCGGTGATTTGAGAGAATGAGTGATCACTTTACAAAAAATCGTTATCGTGTACATGCACACGCCACAATCTCTCAAAAGTCCCGTTACAGGTTTTGTTTCCTTTTTAACAAGTGTCCACAGTCGTTCACTTTCATTGTGTTTATCAGGGTTTTAAATCAAGAATTTCCAAACATAAACAAGCCTTTCGTTGCATGTCGCAATGCCGGATGACGTACGCATGCCCCACGCTCCACAGATGGCGCCACAAATACTCAACGATCTAACAAAACAATGCTTTGATGATGCGTGAATGCATGTGTACAATGGTCTAGACTCTAGTCTAGTTCTAGTCAACAAGATGGATGCCGAGTGTCATGTCGTTCTCTTGCGATTGATTGTAAGATATAACTAAAAATTTATTTACTTATTAACTCATGCGATTCCCATCTTCACTTCGTCCTACATCTTATACTTATGCCTCGCTAAACACTCGTTTTGCCTGCTTGTTTTGTTTCATCAAGAATATATAAATAATACAATGTGTGTTGTCGACAAGGCATCTCCCATCTCGTAAGCATGCGCAGTTTTACAAAAAAAGTTCATATCTCATCTTTTTCAAACCGAAATACAAACGAACAAAAGGACTGTTACATTAATTTACATTATGTGTTTTTTTTCTTCTTTTTTATATAATTAATAGTATAATTACTTAACGTATCTAATTATACAGGTTGTCGAATGCGATGACACCGTGTTCGCTTCCCAGCTTAGCGTTTTCGTGTTAGTTTGGCGCTGTCCCGGCCCATGGCAATCGGACAATCGGTATAAGCAATGTCGTAAGAAAAAGACCCCGAAAAATTGTTTGCATTCTCAACTTTCGTTAAATCTGCACTGCGATATCAATACCGCGTGGTGTGCTCAGTACGGCGTCGAGTCCCAGTCTGCTGCTAGTGGAATATGTTGCAATATGAGTGGCGTCGTTACTTGTTGCTTCCGTCTGCGTCGAGGGGAGAGGGATGGTTGTTGGTTTGGCTGCTGCTGCATTCGCTCGCTCCACGCCAGTTCGTGAATTCAAGGAGACAGAGGGGTTTTTCATGTTTTTGCGTGTTTTGTGTCTTGTTGTGATATTAATAATAATGTAATAGTAAATATATAAGTAGGGAAACGGTGGCGGGAGGGTAGCAGCGGTTGGAGGGGCGGGGAGAAGATATGGGAGAGGGGCAATGTGTGTAAAGTTCGGGGGTAGCGGTTTCCGGTGGTATTGTTGGTTGGTAGGTATTTAGATTAGAAAATCACTTGCACTCGGCTCTCGTCTAGCGGTTGGCGTTCTTCAGCTGATTGGAGAGCCAGTCCAGGCCCTCGTAGAGGCCGTCGCCGCTCGTCGCACACGTCGCCTGAATGTACCAGTTGCGATTCCGCAGCGAGTGCAGCCCCAGCTTGTCGGTGATCTCCGCGGCGTTCATCGCATTCGGCAGATCCTGCTTGTTGGCGAAGATCAGCAGCACCGCATCTCGCAGCTCGTCCTCGGCGAGCATGCGCATCAGCTCGTCCTTCGCCTCGCCAATGCGCTCCCGATCGTTGCTGTCCACCACGAAGATTAATCCCTGAGAGAACCCAAAGTTTGCAATGCAAAAAAACAGCCACAAAACGTTTTTATCGTTCAACTTATCTCGGCGTCCGATGGCTCACGCCGTCGGGCCGCGTGTTATAAACAACTATTAGAGGTTTTATACCTGTGTGTTCTGGAAGTAGTGTCTCCATAAGGGCCTAATTTTGTCCTGACCACCGACATCCCAGACGGTAAAGCTTATGTTCTTATATTCTACAGTTTCAACATTAAATCCTGCAAGAAAACATCATTGTGTCAATTTCTGAATGCAATGCAAGTCATGTTACTTCTTGTTACACATGTTGAAATAATATGCAACCTGCTGGCATATGATGACTCATCATACAAACACAAGATGCCAGCATGGAATAATTATCAACACATAATTGACATCAAAAGCAGCAAAAGCAAAATGGTTGCCTCCATGCCTCAATTTGTAGCAAGAAGTATGTACTAGTGATTACTAGAGCATGATGCAAAGTGTAAGTGTTGGTATGGTACTCACCAATAGTAGGAATAGTGGTTACAATTTCACCTAATTTAAGTTTGTATAAAATTGTAGTTTTACCAGCAGCATCTAAACCAACCATCAGTATTCTCATTTCTTTCTTGCCAAATAGGCCCTTAAATAAGTTTGTAAACATGTTCCCCATGGTGGCTCACTTAAAATGTAACCTGCAACAGAAAACACATCACATCACAGATTGGCCGCCAGCAATTGCACAAAGACGATGTTAAAAATAATGAATTGCTGGATCAGTATGATGATGGATGCAGGATGACTAAAGTCGTCGAGTGGGCAATAAACCGATGCGGGGACGTGTCGCGGATTGGGATCGCAAAGTGCATGGTTTGCGGCCCCGTTTCTTAGCAATGTCCGCGTTGGATGCTTACGGATCGCAAGTTACACGTAGGCCGCTGGGCTGGCCGCCTGGAATCGCGCAGGAAGCGGTTTCGCTGAATAACGGCTGAATGAAATCACCCGGAGCGCCCGGAGTTAGCACGCAATTACTGTGGTGTGGCGTGTGGCGATGCAAAGGATCGGCCCGTTTTTGACGCTGTCACCCGCTGCTCGACTAACACTACGCGACCACTGCCAACTCCCTTTCGGTGGCGTTTTTTTTTTGCCGTGCTCCGTGTCTCCGCCGCGCCGCGCACATACACACACAACACTTTCCGCCCCGGGGGCCGGGGGAACACCGCGCTGCACCACGAATGTGCGCCCTGTAGATGTGCGGGGCGCGCGCGCTCGCTGGAGGGATGGCGTGGCTCGCCGGGCGGGATACTCACGTTTTCGGCTTAAAAAATTCCGCGCTCTTCCACACCGGATAAGCGCTTCTCACATTCAACGAACCTCCCGATTCTCGGTGGACGTCAATATGGCGGCCGCGGCGGCTTCGTACTTCGTGCCACACTCCGTGCCACGTCCCGGCAGTCGGCGCGCACGATTGGTGCTTGCGCGCACACGTGACGTGCGCGCTTGCCGCACTTGTTCTGCGAAGTCCACTACGAAAACTCGTCAAAAACTCATTAATAACACTGTACACAAACAGAATAGATTGAACTTGATATGATATAAAAGAATATGTGTAAAACGACAACTTTTCTTTCGATTTTGTGTAAATTTTACGTTTTATTAACGCGGTTTTGAATGTTGGCAACGCTGGCCTCATTTAATCAATCGCCGTTACTTACTTTGCCGCGAGTGGGAGGCACGAACGCAAGCAGGAGCAAACGTGGAAATCTAGCTTTCTACTGCGCACTTTCATGCTCGTCATCGCTCCCTCCTCGTCTTGGGTTCGTTGATTTCACATTCATGACTTTTATGAGCCAGCTTGCACTGCCACTTTGCCTTTCACCCCTCTCGCTGGCTTTTGCAATCACATGCAATCACATGTGAGCTTGTGAGGCGTGATGGTGTGATCTTTGCTTCAGAAGGCCGCAACTGCGCAGCTGTCAGTTTAAATTTAACCTTACATGGTTTACATGCATATTTTCTTTGTTTAAAGTTTTAATGTTTTAAATGTTTTAATGAAAATCTACCACATGATCATTGAATTAACGACGGTATTAATTGAGGGAATATAAAATACGTCACATGTGCCCATATTAATGTTCCGTTGATCAGAATTCTCAATGAATTTCATTGAAAACTTAATTATTTGATTTTAGTCTTGTTCTTGATTTTACTGTAGGCAACCAAATAAACATCCCTGATTTTCTGACCAATGACCAATGACAATTCAGTATAATTGTTGTACGCGTAACAAACGTAACAAACAAAGGATTGCGACGAATAATTTATTACAAACTGAAAATTAACTGAATAATCATGGATAAGGAACACAAGGACTTGATCAATAGGCATTTAGAGTATCTTGTAAACCATTGCAAGGCTGATATAATGCTTTCTCATCTTAGAACATCAATCAAATTTTCTGCAGAAGAATATGAAGAGTTAAATGTAAGTTTCTTTTTCTTCGCCCTAATTAAAAACAACTTATTTTTAAAATTTTCTACTTTTAAAGAACATTAGAGACAAAAAGAGGCAATGCAGAGAATTGCTAACATTCTTGACAAATCGAGGACCAACAGCATTTGATGCAATAATAAATGCACTCATTGAAACAAATCAATTCACAGTGCTGAGAAAATTGCAACCCAATGCTGTATTAACCGACAGCCACATTGCAGCTCAACAAGTTGAGCAGCAGCGATGCAATAAAGTTTTTATCGAGCCACAAAACAATTACTATGATTCTGTGATCAATGTGGTGAATGTCTCGGCACAAGACAGACCACTGGATATAGTGGTCAAGTTAGCATCCAACTTTGACTATGAGCAGGTGGACTTCAAAATGGGCATTCCAGTCTACAAAACGACATCGAAAAACCGCGGTCTCATCAAGATTATCAACATTGATGAAGTCACTGGAAAGAAGTACAGAGAGGGATCACACATTGATGTGCGAAATTTGGTGAAGTTGTTTCAGCCAATGGGCTTTCGTGTTGAAGTGCATGATAATGCGGTGAAGCCAACAAGATCTACTGTAATCAGAGAAGTGCAGAGGTTTGCGACAGACTCGCGTTTGATTGATGCTGACATCGTCATGCTGTTCATCATGAGTCACGGCGGGCATGACGATGGGAAGGATTTTGTGGACGATTGCGACGGCGCCAGGATCTACTTGAGCGAGCTTGAGCGCTTCTTTTGGAATGATATTTGCATTCACATGCAGGACAAACCGAAGATATTGTTTATTCAAGCATGCAGGTATGCTCATTACCCAGTTTACACACAAATAGATGGTATATACATACCAGGCCCAGGCATATACCATCTAGATTACATGGAGATATAACCATGTTATGTAACGGATATATCGCTGCGCTCTTAAATGTCAACATATCAGGTATTAGCTCAAAAATATATATCTGGTACATAAAAATGTGCTTATATCAAGTACATAACCAAAGTGACATATATGTTATATACCCACTATATTTTTGAATTGTTTTATGAGAAGTAATGAACACTTCAATTAATGCTATGTTGTTGATG
>JARJDQ010028833.1:0-24117 GCA_030264215.1 Geostiba sp. GC000077
CTCAATATGTTTCTAATCAATTACTTGATATACAGTCAAAATTTGAATCAATTTAGCTGCATTTGAAAAATCAGAATGAAAACTTTAACGCGATTTTTCTCGTAACCACAAAAAGTGGAGTTGTCTGCTTCTGCCAAAACGCCACCGATTTTATCATTCGATAGATGTCCTTTTTGGCAAGATCTTCAATAAATTGAGATACTTTCTGAATCAGTGTGAACAAATTCAAATTGACGCCTTTTGGAAAGAAACAGAGAACAATTAGATGCTGACTTAGGCAGTGATTAGTGAAACCGTTCAGCGCGCCCGACGTGCCCAGCTCGTGCACCATAGATCAGGGGGGTCTCGCCGACCTGCACCTGCAGATTGCATTCAAATGTAAATTTTCAATTTACACGAAGGGTGAAGGGTGTAGTAAGTGAAGTAGATTAATCGCGGTACACCTCTGGACTCTCCAGAGAGTCCTAATAGAGTGTGAGATAAAAAATCACTTTTTCTCAAAAGTGACTGAGTAGAAAAAGGTAATCCTACTTCGACAACATCGCAACTTGTTGAATCTAATCATCCAAAGGTTTAAGGCGCCTGTCCAGTTCGCTTTTAATCGCAGCATTTTTGCGTTTGGTTGAAATCTGATATTTACCCAAAAGAACGCGAAAAAGCTGCGTTTAAAGCGAACTGGAAAGGCGCCTTTAGTTATTAATTGATCCAAATAGGCAGGTCCTAGTTCTTGGCATTGTTCTGTTCTAATCCGAAATCTTCTGTTTCAGTTCTGCAAATGACGCATCCCTCTCGACAGTTTCCATAGAAATGACCGAGAGTACTTGAATTCATGCATGTGATACGACGTCATATCATTTCTTTGCTCATACACCTGAAGCATGCTTTTCGAGTCCAATTTTATGGCATTTCAAAAGCCCGAGGGCACAAATGGAGTACGCCGGAGTTTTCAATATGTGTACGAAATTACTATTCCACCACTCACGATTCTAAACATTCCTTTTTTTTTTAATATATACGATTGGATATTTTTTACTTCCGAAATACTGTTACTGAAATATAATATACAGGGTGGTCCACGACTACTTATAAACCGAAGAGGATGTAATTCTACATCGGATTTGGAGTGAAAAACGTCCTAGCACGTTTGTTCGTTTGACCTTGGTTTTCAAGTTATCTCCAAGCTTTCATGAATATTTTCCTGTTTTTCCCACAAAAACCCATTTAACTCCTAAAATAGTACGGTTATAGACTTCCTCTTTCTGGTATAACGGAAGGGCATAAAATTTTCTTTCAAATGAAGCTAATATTGCAATTCGCGCTAAGATTCAACCAATAAAGATTGAAGATATTCAAAATGAATGAATTATTTTGATTTTTCATCCATTTGGACCATTATTGAAGATTAGTGTTTGTTTCTCTAGTATTTCTCTAGCATTTCTCTAGTATTTTTGAAGTTGGTGACCAGTGCGCTCATCGTTGTTTTGAAGATGGAGGATAAGTGATCGCCGGGTTTTCAAACGCTTTGAAGATCAATTTTCCGGTTTATAGTTTCCTGGAAAAATCAGTTTAACTTTCTTATTTTTTTTAACCGCATCAAAACGAGAAATAAATTTGATTTTCAACAATGTGAAAGAAACATGGTTATGGAAAGATTTTCTAACACGGAAAACCGAAAAAGTATTAATAACTACTCCGTTTTACGCAATTTCTTCGACATGTTACCACTTATTATTAATAAGTATTCCTTCGATTAGGAACACAAGTATCCATTATTTTGAAGATTTTATAAATATTATGATTTCCGTTAAATTTTGGTTAAATTTTTGGCAGCAGGTTGGCCAAAAGTATCATGCGCCATTCGCAGTAATGGAAATTTTTAGGCCCTCGCCGACATGCAATGGGCTTTTGGCCTTAGGCCCCGTTTATGCACGGAGCAAAATGATCTTTAAAGATTAGTGACCAGCGGGTTTTTAAAGCATACTCAATGGTCTCATTTGCATTACAATACAATAGAATTCCTTACTAAACCTCAAAGATAATTTTGCTCCGTGCATAAACGCTAAACGGGGCCTTAGTTGCGCGATGTACAGGGTCTTCATAAATGCCTGATTACCACGTAATAAAATTTCCATTGTTCTGCGTTGTCCTTAGCGATTTGGTTACAATTTGGTAGTTTTGCATACCAGCTGTTGAGATTTTATGCTTCAAGAGGTTTAAATCCTTCAATATGACAATGTGAAATTCAAAATGTGAAATTCGTAATTTATAATTTCAACTTGACAACGCATGTTGAAAAACGATTTTGTAAATTTCAGTGGATTCCAATTTAAACTTCAGTTTAGAATATTTTCTGCACCCCAAAAAGTAGACAAATGAGAGTCAAGGGTTAAATTTAAAGTGCTATTTTACGAGTAGTCGAAGACTCGTAGAAAAACTAATATTTTATGATCGTTGCCTGTCCATCGAATGCGATGATAAAATACTCTTGTTAGTTATTTTAGGAAAGTTCCTCATTCTGTAGTAGTGTACGACAAAATGACAACTGAGGATGTGAATCTCTGCAGGTCCGCAGCTGTCTCCGTCGCCGTCCTGCAGGCCGTGCAGCACGCGTTCGAGAATCGTTAACGATAGCGATGGCACGACGAGATGCGTTCGATTCCGGGCACGTGTCCTTCCTTCCGTCGTCCATTATGTCCATTACACGCACTTACCCGACGCATTACCACCGGCGCGAGCCGCGCGCACACTCCTCGCAGCATTTGGGTTTTTGCCTGCGCGCGCCGCGAATGCACCTGTTGATTCAACATGCAGAACCGACGACCAGCCGAGCTTTTATTGCCAATTAGTGGCGAGTCGTACGATTTATTTACATTTTACCCACACAAGATTGCTTCCACAGTCGCAGCGCGCTAACCAAAATTATGGCAACACTCATTATATAGTCAGTATGAACGATGGCAAAGGAAAAAAGGAATTGTTATGTAACACGGCGACGGCCGACGGCATAATGAAGGATGTGTTGTACGCGCACTGTGTGAGCACATATCTTGAAGACATTATTATCCAATTTGTGATGTTTCATTGTCTGAATATGTCGGCGCTCTCGTGACATCCGTTTTTTCGAAACGTCATTTCCTATTTATGCCCACACATATGCGAGTGTTTTCAACTTTGTCGAGTCGCAGATCGTGTGTGCTTCTTGCATCTTGGAGTTTAATTAACTCCTTCTGCGTAAAAGCCCAAAATCGAATCAAAAACTAACATCGGAAGCCATCGATGTGCTCATGGAGCGGCTGTCGCAGGTATTAAAGCGACCGCAGTAAAAAATAAAGAACCGCTTGCAATGAGAAACTGGTGCGCGGCAGCGAAGCTTAATTAATTCCAGCCACCGTTGAAAGTAAAATGCACACAAATTACCATACAATTATTAAATATTTCCCGCGTGCAATGCATTACAATTTCACTCGCCGACCGGCTGGCTATCTGGACGGAAACGTCTGCTTTGCTTTTATAAATGTTTTCACGTAGACGATAGAATGTAGAAAAGAATCAGTTTAAAGTACAATAGAACACCCGTTTAACGGGAATAAATTAGGAAGGTGGAAATGTGCATAAAACGTTATAATTACTTGCGGTGCATGCCTTGATCCCGACTCGGACAATGTAAATTAAAACAACACCAGCGCCATCTAATTGGGAATAGGCGAGAAATTTATCGTCGTTGTCTTTTGAGTAAAGTTTTTTATGACGAATTACAGAGAAGACAAGAATTATTCGTTGCTTGCGAGTGTATGTTGCAAGACACGAGCGCATAGACACTTTCTACACTAGCTGTACACATTGCTTTTTCTACGACCACCTAATATAAAAACTCAAAAACAGATTCGCTGATTGCTCCCAAACCACTGGAGCGATTTGAATTTTCTCTTCGGATTCTTGTTGCAAAAAATAATCCGTCTCGTAAACCCCCGCCAGTCTATTCCCGTTCTCTTCCGAACGATGGCTCCTGAGGGAAACGCAGAGGATGGCAAAACCCGTCAAAAAGTATGTTAGTTTGTTGCAACGCCTTTGACTCCGATAACAAAGAAGTGACTTTTAACAAGCCCCAACCTGTGCTAATATCAAATTTAGGAAATTTGCTCAAATTGTACATGCGCCTTAATGACGACGTCTAGGTAGGCGCCGCTCTGCGACAGTGTCGGCGACGAGGTCATCTCGAGTTATTCGCCTTTTCGTTGGGGACGCGGCGGCGACGGCGACGCTGAGAATAGAAGCGCGGCGCGCCGCCGCCGTTGCGTCACGCAGACGCTCATGCAATATCTGTTTTATTACTTCCTAGCTGCCCGCCAAAGAATGCAAAACAAAGCTAATTCTGCGGCGGCCGGTCCGGAGGCGTCGCGGCGCTGCACAGCCGCGCATCCAGACAGGCGTCTCGGCGCGCTGACACGTAACCTGGTTATTACCGTGCTGTGCGCCTCTGCGGCCGCCATCACATCGTGCGTCGTTCGTCGTTATTGTTGTTGTTTGTTGCTCCTGACGATGTTATGCACTGTCGCCTATAAATTTTCAGCTGACCCAGTTTTTAACGAGCGCCGCAGCCAGCGCACATAAAAACCACAAGCGCCGCGCCGCGCTCATGTTCCCAGTGCCCATTGTGATAATTATTATATGAGTGGTGGGACTGGCGGCGGCGGCTATTCGAGATTCTAGAGCGCGCCGGCTGGCGTGTGTGAGAGAGCCTTTTGTGTGCGGTTTCCACTGCGGACTATTTGCCCGGATGGTGCGCAGACAGCTGTTCGGGTGTTATGCGATGCGGCGAAATAAATGATATGCATCGCGCATCTCGTAACACCGGATGGGCGCCGCTGGAACAGCTGATGGCGGTCGGCGGTCGGAAGAAATGCACAATCAGCGCGCAACGCCCGAGCTTATGCTAATGTTTACTTTGAGTCTTTTACCAAACCACAAGCACAACGCGGGAAGTGAAAAATTGCCCACTAATTTAACAAATTAAGGAGGAACGAAAAGATGATTAATTTTCAAATAAATCATCGGGAAGAGTGAATGATTTATATCCTAAATCCTATTACTATGATATTCTGATAGGTCGCCAGGTGTGCAAGCAATGCCCCTACAATTTACATTAAAAAAAAAAACTTTGAGCATTATTATAAATTTAATTAGTGGACTCTGGTGGCTTGGCGCATAAGGAGCGTCGGATATCCTGAGCTGGGAATCGCCGCGTGCTCGTGCCGCCTTTCAACATAACTTAATTGCGTTTTACGACTTCCTCCTTGTTAAATAAATTAATAACTTGCGAAGAGCGCACTCCAACCGATTTAATTGCAAGGCGGCAAGGTTTTGGCGGCCCGCAATCACTGCGAATTCGTTGCGGATTGTTAAGGGAGGCCCCGCAAATTGGCGTTGCGGATGCAAATAATGCAAATATACACGATGCACACAAATCCGGCGCAACAGGAACAGTACTTACTCTTCCACAGCCAGATTTGCCTCGCTTGATATTCTCCCATGTCCCATTCCCCCCCCCTCATGCGACGTGCCGCGATAACAGCGCCATAATCTACACAATCCACCGGCGATAACGACCAGCGACCGTGCCTCTAGATGGTAAATTTAAAGTAATAAATATTGAATGTGTGTGATATCTTCCCACGGTTCGGTCTTTTTCTTGCCTCCGAGCGCGGGTTCCCAGCGTGTTTTCCATTCTCGTTCTCGTTCGCAGTCTTCAAGCGGCTTCAACTCCGTTCATATTCGAACAAATGCCCCGGCGGTCCAGAGCACAGGCCACAAGTGAACGAGCGTGGCGCGAAGACTCGTTGCGGCAGGTTCCCCGAGGAACTTCTCGGAATTGGGGTTGGAGCCGGCCGCACGGCCACACAGCGAGAGGATGGAGGACACGAAACGAGATTGCTACTCTCGACCGCTCACCAAAACCACACCCAATTCATTCATTACCTCTCCAAGCAGCTTCCGAGAAGCCTTGTAGCAGCACATCCTCAGTACCACAGTCTTCCTGTTTATTTTCAACTTTTCGCACATTTGCATAGTCAACACTTCCAGCTGGAGAGGAGAGTTGGTATGGCGGTGTGGGTTCCGGTTGAATGGTAAACGTGTGGGTACAACTACAAGACAACCATGGTGTAACCACGGTCTGGTCTGGTTGCGTGCGGTGTGTGCGTGGTACACGTACATGGATTTATGAATGAAACTCTGCACGCACACGCACCAACACACACACACACACACACACACGCGTCGCTTAACGCATGCGCTGCCCGTCGCGTCGGGTTCCTCGTAAGGGTCGTTCAACCTGCACTGGGCTGGTAAGTATGGCGCTGTGTGTATATGCAGTCTAACGCCCGAATGCCACCAATCGACTCCAGAGAATGCCAAGCTCGCGAGTGCAATGAAACTCCAATTCTGAGTACTACCGAGCAGCACCCAGTTTGTATTTAATGCATATGCGCCTTAATGAATACATAATGCTTCGTGTGCTGTAAATTTAGCGCCTCCGCCGCCCAAGTCTACAGCTCTACGGCCACCATAATCTCCTCTTCAATGTGGGTTTTCTTCGTCCATACCTCTACGATTTCGTATCAATTGATTCCCATTAAGGTTACAGTTGATGACGCCCCCAAAAAGAAATTACGTTTTAATACTTTTAGAAAGTAGAAAACCGTATCGAGAAATGACTAAATTAATCAAGCCGTTTTGCCTTCAATTACGAGTGTATTAAGCCCGCAATTTACCGTTCAATTAGCAGATCCGCTGCAGGCCTGCTGGTTGAATTCTAAATCCGTAAATCTGATGAAATCTGTAAATCGCGCCTCTGATTAAACGACATCAAATGCCATCATGCTGCGCTGAGGAAGGAAGGGCGTTAATCGTCCGCAACAGCTCCCAAAATCTATTTCAAAATATCCTGTATCGCCTGTGGGGGCCGGCGCGAAATATTTCCGGATGCAATTTACGTTTTTCGTTTAGTACGAATTACTTTAATTTCGAGCGCTTGCCACGCGAGCGAGGAAGCTCTAAATATACACGCATCACCCATCGCTTCTTTCAGCAGGCTTTCAGGCACCCAGAGTGACAGAGTCCCGCGAAGAACTTTGATGTGGAGACGCTCTTGAATCGCGCCCGGCGTCGTTTTACGAGAAGCGGAAATGGCGGGCGAATTTTGTAAAACAATTAAAGCGCCGCGCGGCGGTTTTATTTCGGCTTCCCATTGAGCAATCCGCGCTGGAATTTCAGCTCGTAAAGATCCGCAACTGGTGTACACTTGTAAATAAGCACACACGCACCGGGTCCCACGCGAAATGCAGGTTGAGGTGAGAACCCCAAGCATGAAAATGTAATTTAAGCATCCGTCTGCATGGTTGATTATACACTCAATCGTGTCAAGATAGTCGTCATTCTTCAGCACGCGAGAGCTATTGTGTCACCGTGACTGCGACACGAAGGATGCGAGGACCGTGGGTGAAGCACGGCACACTAGTCTTCGAAGGCCCGACCCCAAAGGCCGCATGAATCACACGGAGCCGCCCCCGTATAAGGTCTAATGCCATCGCCCGGCCCGGCGCTTGATGTAATTCCGATGACCATATTTGTAATGTTTATTCCATGGTGCGTGTGTGTATACGTACATACTCTGCGTTCGGTTTAAAACAGTACATAGCAAAACAATCAGGGCCTTTAATACAGGCCGTGACGGTCAGAATGATCGGATAATAAATGCCTAATGCGTTATTAGAGTTGGTCTGCTTGAAAAAGGGTCACTAAAAATGGAGATATTTTGTTTTGTTTTACTTTTAATTTGCAGGCTTGAACCAAAAGTCAGGCCAGGCCAGTGGCATAGCAGCTGACAAACTGACAGTTAAAAATTTGACATCTGCATTGTTGTTGAATAATTGTTTAATCGTTTAAAATGTTGGCAATGTTAAACAAATGAATTATGAAAATATTTTTTAAGCGCAAATTCCCTAGTTTCTAGTGACCCTTTTTCGAGGAGACAAACTGTAGCTTGTATATAACATTTTTAATTGAAATACAAAAATTAATCCGATCATTCCGATCATTTCACTCAATACAGGTCTGATGGAATTGCTATGAATCGTTTTAAACGGAACACCCGGTATATGGAGCATGGTAGTCGCATGGCGATTACAACATTAGCGCTTGCTTCCATTTTCTGCTAAATTTGATGGCGCACATCGGAAGAATGCCCTCTGCAGGCGTTGCATCGACGTATCGCTAATGTTATACGAGGCCTGACCGCTATCAGCTTTCATTGCGAAAGTGCATTGTTACCATGTTGGAAATTCTACCTCGTTGGCGATTCCCACGGGCACCGTTAATAAATTTATAACTTACAAGAAACCTATGTCTAAGCACGCTTACTCATAGAAATCATACACTTCGATTAAGCACAGAATTGAATAAAAAGAAAACTTACCGAATGCCAAGCGACCAGACCACGTGAACGATATTGAAATCACGCAACACGTTTTCGCGAACGGCGAACCTATTCAAACCTCTTCAGTATACCTTCAACACACAACACTCTTTTGATGCGGCGTATTTTTTTGCTGGTGTTCCTTTGTTTCGTACTTGCATGCGTGCCCCGTGCGCAATTTGTCTTCGGGTAACACATTTTGAATAGATAACTGGTATCTGCGAACGGCGGCATGTGTGTACCTACTGTACCGGTAGTTCCGGTGCGAAACTCGCTGCACAACGGTTGGCAAAAAAAAAACAACAAACGACGATATACACGCCACGCCAGTCGCACACACGGTAGGAGATAATGTAACAAGGAAGCTTTTGTACGATAACCATGCTACAGTCCTGCAGTGTTACCGGCCTGCTTCCTGGAACGGTGGAACGACACGGCCATTCACAAGTTGAACATCGACTGCTGGAGCCTCCACAGCCTCTCCTGACGCAAACGGTTACGTAGTACGTTGTTGTTGTCGGTTGGCGTAATCGCTCATATACAAGTACACCCCCGGGTTTCCTCGCGCTGAAATTCCAGCGTGCGTGCGTGCGGTTACGTCAGCAGGAGCGTTGGCTGGGTTTTATTCATTTTTTGTTGCGTACTGCGCTCGCCGCCACATCCGTACGCTGGATTGCCTGGGTAGCCGCCTGCTGGAAAGGAACGGCTCTCCTACGCGCGAAAGCCTACGGATTCATTCATTTCGCTGCCCGCGAACCGCGAATGATCCGATGCCTACAAATAGGCACGTCGGAGAGACAAAGGAGCGGAAAAAATTGACAAACCGCCTAGGCGGCTCTGATCGGCGACAGATTGTAGCGTAAAATGGGTCATTAACACTCGACAAGACGCGACACCTGCCACACACACCATAATTTCATAAATTAATCAGAATCAACGCTCACCATTCGTGGAAATACAATTTCGTATATCCGGCAATCTTGATGGTTCACAACTGCTCATGCTCCCAGCGGTCTTATCCTGAAAACAAACCAAAACGCATTTAAATAACGTTCATATTGCAAAGCGAAGGAAAGAAGGAAAATTGCGCAACTTCCCAAGCATATTATTTTATATCCACACGCATAATTGATAGCTCACGACGCAATAAACTTAGACATTCGATAATGCATGCTCATTTGGGAGGATTTAGGTGCACAGGTATTCAATCATCAAGTGCTGCAACTCTCGACGGCGCGGTCTATTTGAAGCTGAGCGCTCAAGAATGTGTCGTCGATAATGCATACAATCGGGAAATGCGGAAACGCTTATTGTCATTACTCAGTGCCCGCCAAAACGCAAACAAATTCGATTACTTATATTGAAATTACCGTAGACATACCTAATTTATTATCTTATTATTATGGATAATAAATAGCACTTCGCTGAGTGAGGACGAGCTCCGAGATTCCGAGGTTCTGAGGTGCATAAAGCGCTCCGTGCGTTTAAGATAATTGTAAATTGGTTTTGGAGCGCACTTGCCGAGGAGGCGCTTCTTGCACCCGAGCGCCCTTCGGACCTGCCCGCCTCCAGACTGTGTAATTATAACTATCGGGTTATTAATTCAAGTAAAACATCTACAATAATTTTAATGCCTCTTCGTGGCGTTGAACTGGCAGGAATTTCCACTGCACAACAATACAAGGTGTCCCATTAATGGAGGTTTTATACATGGCATTAAAATAAGTACATTGAGTGAAAAAAAAGTAGGTAAATTGTTCTTCATGGCCGAGATCCAGGGCGGTAAAGTTTGTAATTATTCTTTTGTTTTAATTTAAGTTGTAATTGAAAGATTATTAAATTTGGTAAACGTAGGACTTGTTATTTTAAAATCTCCTACGATATTGCCAGTGGATCAAAAATTTCAATTGGAATAGGTAACAAATTAAATAATATTTAAATTAAGACCCAAATTAAAACAAAAGAATAATTAGAAACAAAGTTGACAAAGAAACTTTATCGCTCTGTATCTCGGCCATGAAGAACAATTTACCTAATCTTTTTTCGCTCAATGTACTTCTTTTAATGCCATCTATAAAACCCTCAGAGGAATTACGCCATTAATGGGACACCCTGTATTTTAACGTTTTTATTATATTATATCTCAAGCCACCTCAAACACTCCAAATTCAATCTGAATCTGGCATTTCCTTGTTGTGCTATATGATCGCATATTGCCGTACCTAATTGCGCGGAACTAGAACAGGCTGATAATATAGGAGCTCCCGCCTAAGACGAGGCGAGGCCTGGAGCGATAGATCTCGGAGATAAGATAAGAAGCAACGATACGGCACATAACCTCAAATGGCTCCATTTATTTAAAGCGTCGGTAATTGAAAAACGCCTCGCATTTTGATATCCGCACCCTTTACGGGCAGTATTTTCTAGAATATCTAGAGTATCTAGAAGCAAGCCGGCGCTGTAAATTTAACGCTCGCGACTAGCGCAACGCGAGAACTCGGCGGCTGAGGAAGGTCTAGTCTAGACGCTAGAAAAATAAATATAAATAAAAAATCGCTGGCAGGCAGCAACTCCTCGCTCGAGCCCCACCGTGTTGTGTCGCTGGTGTCGTCGTCGGCGTGCGTCGTCCATGGCTTTCGGGGGCTCCCACATCTAATTGAAGTCGAACCGAACCGTTCGTGGTTCGGTTCGTGGAATAGACACACCGTTTGCTCGCTCTAATCGGTATTCATACGTTTTGGTACCCCTATAATCGCGCCTTCACGTTTATTATTTATTATTATTAGAAGCGATTAAAAATTATTAGAATTATTCAAGATAGACTTGTATGACTTGTATGTACCGACGTAGCGCACTGATGATGGCGGCTGCCACCGGATACCCATCACAACAGGCGGTTGATAAAATGGCAGTTCGAAAAAAAAACAACAACAGCACACGCATTTTTGTTCAGTTCAATCAGTTTCAATAATTACGAGGGTCCGACTTAATGAATAACATGTCACATGAATCATTGATGATGATGCGTGTATTGTCGAATGTTACATGATGTGGTGAAACGTGATGACGTTCGATATTTTGAAGTTTGCAGACTTGTTTGATACGACTGCTGGGCCTTCATGGAAACATTGGAAATGGTTGTTGATATTTTTGCAATTGAACGCAATAGAGTGGCAAAGCAAGAAAGACGCAATAAGTTTTGAAGCGCGATATATATATGAAAATAGCGTCGTAGCAAAAGTCGTTAATGCGTCTTACCACTTGAACAGCGTAGGTTCCATCCACATCCTTGTCCAGAGACACAGAAAGGAAAAACTTCACTGATTTTCACGGGCATGGTGTCGCTGGGTGATGGTGGTACACACACATTGTGCAAGTCATGCGAATCGGCAAAACGGGCGGACTTTGGTAATGCATCAATCCAGATTCGCACATCGCTACCACGCGCGCGCTCCACAGCACCTTGGAACCTGCGCTACCACGGTGACATCTAGAATTCCACTGGCTTCACTGGCTCGAAAATTTCACGTCCTCGTTTGTTCTGTTCTCGAGTTTTCGAGCGCTGTGCACACTGCGCGCATGTGTGAGTGCGTGTGTGTGAGAGCGCCGTGTGCGGACTTGTGCGAAATCTAGTCGGATATTGGTGAATGACGCGGGGAATCGTGCGCTCGCCACCACACAGCTGCGAAAGCGTTCCAGAGCGAGATGACGGATCGCGACGAAACGAAACTGCTGGCGAACGCAACGAAGCGACCGATAGGCGAGGCGAGAGCCTAGCGCTGCTCCAACTTGTCGCACCTCCCCCCCCACCACCCGACACCATCGCGAATATTTTGTTTCTATGCAATTCTATGCAATGCACATTGTTCTAGGTTGGCGCCTCCATTGGTGGGTGCATCCAACGAACATCCCGATCATTACCGCCAGGATACCATCGCGCAATGGTCAAGAATCGGCGAAATAAATCCAATCCTTCCAAACGCTTGCAATCTTGTGACGTTGGAATTGCGTCTACAAATTGCGGAGCGTGAGTTTGCGAAAACAAAATGGCCGCCTGATAAATCCGCACCACTGCATGCATATCAACGCAAGCCCGCAAGTGCTCGCCAGCGAATGAAGAAGCTATGAAACCGATTCCCATGGAGAATTTTTCAAAAACCCCGTAAAAACTTCCAGCGAGTACCAATGGCGTTCATAAAAAAGAAATGAAAATTCCTTAGGCGCGCCGGAGCGACAATAACCAATAACAATATGAATTCTATTTTTTTCCTTCCGCGTCGCGGAACTCGCACTTTGAAAAACGCGTAAATGGCACAAAAAGACATAAAGGTTATGGTAAAAAGAGGAAGTCACCTCGCGCGACAAGCGGCAATTAAACGATATTATTGTGCGCCATTTCAAGCGCAAAAAAGAAGGCGATTGCCAACTGTAATCAAAGTTGTAGTCGTAGCGTTATTGTCTTTTTAAAAGCGCTCCAAAGTCGACTAAACACAAATAAAGCGCTCATATCGCAACAAGCGCAAGAATGAATAATGGATATAAAATGGAATTTAACCCAACAAAGTTGCCCACCTGCGTTGACGTTATCGCCCAGCGACGCGGAGGCTTTCAGGCTTTTCCAACGCGTTTTCGAAACGATAATAATGTCACACACACGCTGTAGCAAATTGCAATTAGTAATTTCAAATTAATGTAGGTTGGAAGCGAACGGTATGACTGGGTAGTGGTGGGTGGGCATGAGAAGACTGGATGCTAGCTTTACGGACTAATTTGGTTTGCTCAACGTGTGCGTGGTGTGCGGATGTGCCTCCGAAGATGTGATCTCGAAAATTGTGATGAAACGATGCCGATTAGTCTTGAAAGGAAAAAGCTTGGAAGAGCTGCTGGATGCGTGACGTGAAGGGTGTGAAAACGCGCGACGTCCTTTCAAACGGTCAATTTAGCGCGCTTGGCGATGTGTCAATTTCGCCAAGGAGGAAGTCGCTGCTTCTCTCGCACCTTGCCGAAACGGCTACTAACTAGCCGGCCGCCGCCGCCGAAACGTTACACGCGCATTAGTTAGAAGCGCGGGCCAATCTTTCAGAGGTTTTGCAGCCACTTGCCCCCGCGCTGAAGCGAAATTATTGTGGCTTCCGACGCTTTTGGGACGAGCGGTGTCGCGACAACCTAATGTCGAACGGCTGCCTGCCTGCAGACTGCTGAATCCGCTGTCTGCGCATCTCTGGGTCACATTCTCTATTTTCGGGACGGCGGGGACGCCAATTTAGAAGAGACGGCTATGCTATAATCGCCTCTAGTCTAAATTCCTTGTCTAGGTAACCGACCAGTCGGCTTCGCATTTAAATACCCGTCTGGTGACGACGGAAACATCCATGTTTTGCAAAATGAATGTCGCAAGCGTGTCGCGCATCTTAATATACAGCGTCTTTCATGTAGGTATACACTCGAACATAGGACAACTGTATTAGCCATAAGAAACTGCTATGTTTTGAGTAAACTTTGAAATGCTGTTTTTTTTTATTTGTTAAATGAAAAGGTCTTGGAAAAATATTGGACCAGTATTTTTATTTTTGAATTTGGTCCAGTAGAACGCGAGATATTGAGCTTCAAGTGCGTATCATCTGACGTCAATTTTGAGGTTATGTCGTGTCGCGCTCGCACCTACGGGATTCACTCACAAAAATGACGTCATCATACGCACTTTAAAACTGAAATATCTTACGTTCTACTAGACCGATTTGAAAACGAATTACACCAAAAATCATTTTAAAAACTTACCTTTCTTGTCATATTAATGAATATTCTATCTTCCACTGATTCACCAGAGTTGGTGATTTGCCGAAAAGATGCGCAATAGCTCAAGACCTCCCGCTGTCCCCCTAAGACCCATTTTACACGGTCGAGTTTTTCGAGCATTTTCTCGATCATCTTCATCTTCAACTGCTCTTAGAGCCGTTTTACACAGTGCAGTCCATCGACCAACCTCTCGATCAAATTCCAGCCTGGCAACCACGGTTACCAACAACTGTAGTCATATAGGATCGATTGTAGGCCACCATACATAGTTACAAAGAATTCGATCGAGAAACTGGTCGAAAAACTAGACTGTATAAAATGGCTCTAACTCCTCTACAGGGTGTTTCAGTTCAAACGCCCTACCGGGAATTGGCAGATTCTACAGCCAAAACGGAGCCAAAGTTATTATACGAAAATGCTGAGGTTATAACCGTTTTCGAGTTATACCAACTTTTAGTTAACCAATGGAAGCAAAATTGCGCATTAAACGGACATTAATGGTGGTTGGTTTAAACAGCCATTTATCTTCTTATCTTGTCACCATGGTAGATTTCAAATAATATAACAAAGTAAATGACAGTTTTAACCGCCATTAATGGCCGTTTAAGTTGCAATCCTCATTCTCATTGGTCAACTTAAATTGCGGATAACTCGAAAACGGTTATAGCCTCAGCATCTTCGTTTGGTAACTTTGGCTCAGTTTTGGATGTAGAATCTGCCAATTCCCGGTGGTGGTGTTTGAACTGAAACACCCTGTATAGGAGCATGGACCACACCAAAATTTCCATCCAACATGTCAGTTACCGAATTACGTCAGTCAGAATGGCCTGTATAAGGAATACCCTGTATACCACGGAGGTAATCGAGGATTATAAACAAAAGACTTGGAAGGATCGCATGCGCCAGCTCCATAAAAAGAAGAGTGCAGCAGCACGATTGGGCGGAAGTGTCACCGCATCGCCATGTCACCAGTCACCACCGTGCGTTTACTTGCGCCAGTGTGCAGTATTCAATTACGGCACGTAAAATAATAACGACTATCATTAGATAGAGAGCCTAACCGCCCTTAACGTGTTTAATTAACGTTTAATTCCAACAAATGCCTCGGCGACTCCTACGGGTCGGCGCACCGCGGCATGCAGCAGGAGCGGCAGTATTTTATTTTCGGATGGGCACGCATCGCGCGCAGACAAAACACAGTGACAACAGGGGCATTGTTATTTCTGTCACTAATGTGTACCGTCGAAATGCACGCGCGCAGGCAACAAACAAATAAAAAGCACCGGCAGCCGAGGATAGAGAAGCAACGAAATTAGAAAAATTAGGAACTAGAAAAGTTGAACGCAATATAGGAAACAGTTCTGGGAAGCGGTTAAAATTTATGAAATTTCGTCCGTTCCGAGAAGCGCCACAAGTTCACCACCCCAGCATATTGGTCACTTTCGACGGCACACCGTGACTATATCGTAAGGCTGGCATTATGGTTTTTTTCATCCATTTAGACCATAAGGCCCGGAATACGGAATACGCACCATTATTGATGAGGATTATTATTTCTCTAGTATTTCTCTAGTATTTCCCAGTGCGCTCGCTCGCATTCTATTGTTATTAAATCTTTAAAGCGCACGGGTTACCAACTTCCAAAAAACTAGAGAAATCCTAGAGAAATACTAGAGAAACACTAATCCTCAATAATGGTCCAAATGGATGAAAATACCATATTCCGGGCCTTAAATTCTCGCTCGTGCGCATGCAACCGAAAAGTTATGTTAAGTGGAACATTTTTGGAATGCAATTATGCCAGGAGCAAGTTGGTGGCTTGTGCGCTGTGCATTCCGCGCGCATTTACAGTTGACAAAATATACGCCAAATTGGGAAACAACATTGCAGCGCAAAAATGTGCGGCTATCTACATCTTGATGTGGCATTGTCATTCTGTGTGCATTGGCTGCGGCAAACGTCGGAAAGTTGCACAGTCATATTTTAGATTTGCATACATATTATGCGAGTATCGAAACGCGAAGTGATCTTGCAGCCCGTAATCGCTGAATACATCAGCAGATTTTCGCTTGACTGGTTGCATTGTTGGCTAACATCCTTTACATTCTTGTTCTTTCTAGTTTCGTCGTCGCACAAAGCAGATCATTCTCAATGACATCAAATTTGGATTTTTTTTGGAAAACCATTATCTTAAAGAAATATAAGGAACTAACAAACACATGCATGAGGGTGAAATTATTGTCTGTGGCAAAAGTCTTTCTTTTAACATCTTATGTAATGGACTAACGGTGAACCTTTAGGGAGTTTATAAACCCCGCAATTCGTAAAGTCGCGCGCGGAGACTTATCGCGAAGAAGACACGACGGTTGGATGGGCTCAACGGCAATACACCTAGGATATATCAGACTCGCGGTGCGCCGAGACCAAAGGTACGGATGGCCGCTCAAGCGCACATACCGACACGGTAACGACCCCACAAAGCGCGTACGACACTACGGAGAGCCGACGAATTGGGTCCGGGAGTCTCCGGCCGCAGACGGCCGCCAAGAAGTTGCGTCTTCTGGAATCCGGCAACAACTGTCAGATGAACAAATATAACGAATATTGCCAAATCTCAAATGCCTTCCAATCTTAAATTATATTTCTCGTCCAAAATTCTACGTGCACTTTTTAACCTGAAACCTGGTATGTATAAAACGTTGTCTAAAAATGAGTTTTGTCATTCGGGGAATAATAACAACATTTTGCACATAAATGCTCGCGAAAACAGTTCTTCGAAAATAAATAACGATTGTTTAACTGCAAAACAATCGGAAAACGTACAACACTCCTCCAGTATTCTGACTTTCTTACGTATTCACGTATTCAGAGAACTGAAGTTTTACGACGGAACCAGGCGTTCACATGTTTTCTAACTAAAATTTGCAAATGTACCAACTTTAGCCTCCTCCAACTTGTTAATCCTTTCCGAAATGGGCGCTCTTTAAAACCTTTAATAGTTAAACGATCCTAAAACCATGAAACATAAATATCCAAATACGAACGTTTGCAGAAAAGATTGCGTCTCTCTAGCGAGTGGGATACCAATCTAAAATTAATTTTACTCGCCAACAAGCATAAAATTTGAGGTATATATCATGCGACTGGAAACGTCAGCGCGCCTAACGACTTTTTGATAAAACTGTCCTTCTAAGAAAAGCAGCAGATAAAAGTGGAAGGCAAGCATTCCGGGAAAATGTTGCGCTCGTGAAGGTTACGAATGGACTTGAAAACATCGATTTTATCGCGCATTTTTAGACATCGCCAACCACCAAGTACTTGCCGTAATTTTATTTTTTTGCCTTAAATAATAGAACTGCATAGAATAAAAACCATTCGTAAAAAGGTGGACAAGGCAATTTATGCGTATTCGTGCTTTTTCTCGGCGATTTTTGTCGTTGCCACTTCGCTTGATTAATTATCACTCATTACACCATCTGATGGCGCCTCAGTGCGCACACCAAGCAGAAAAGTGCAATTATACTAATCATTATGTAGCCGGAGTATCACTTGCGTCTGGCAGTCAGTGGCAGTGCACATTTCGTAGTACTACCTTCTTGCGCAGTCTGGCATACTTGGAATAAACATTTGTGAAGCACAGAAATGTGCGGCCGGTGGTGCCAAGCAAAGCGAATCATCGGGGCCTGTGCTGGGCTCTTTTTCTCGCCACTTAATTATATGGAAGTTACGGCGAGTGTGGCATTACGAAATAAATTACAATGCATTACGGGCAGCGTACGAAATTGTACGTTTTGGGTTATTTAATCTCAAATTAGAATTAGACATTCAATTACGCCTAATTAAAACGGCGAACAACGGCGCCGCACGAAAAACGTCGATTTTATTACGTTTTGCACATTAATTACCGAGACGCACATCAAAAGCGGCGACGGCATGGCGCATGTTAGCAACTTGTAGGAAAACTCACATTATCCGGAACGATGCCGAGGTAGGGTTGGAGATAAAAACAAGAGAGACCTCCCAATTGCAATCTCACTTCCAAAGTGCAGCCGAGTGTGTTTCGTTGAGAAAAGCACTGAGTCACTTAATAAATGAATGTCACTTATCATATCGATATCGGGACGGAAAGTTCGGTAATCCACTGTGTCGCAAGTTCCGCCAGTTGTCGCTGGGTGTCCTGGAGACGGAGGGCAAATGTGATTTTTCCACGAGCCCAAAATGCCAAAGCTTCCTCCAACAGCGGGGTTGGCAGTGAAAAATGTGTCTGCAGCGCGTGTGGTTCTGTGTGTGTGTGCCTGTGAGTGGACGCGAACACGGATGGGCGATGCGCTCGGCTCGCCTGCTGCCGAGGCAAACGTTAGTGACCGACTGCGCGGACACGACGATGCCGCAGCATGGAAGTAAGTGCACGAAACTATCGGCATCGGGGCCGGTCGGTAGGGACACGCGCGCAGGCAAACCAGCCGGAGTGCCCCGAGTGCCCAGAGCTTCGAGCAGGCGCTCCCGCTCAAGAAGTGTACATAGCGGCACTACCGCCAAGTGTTGTTGGGTCTTGGGTGCGCGCTGCGCGACAAGCTCCACCGCGTCGCGGCCTCTGTGCGCGGCGAATGCGTAAATCACAATATTTGACAATTTGACATATGTATATTCTCCGGCTCTCCGCTTAATTCAATTTGTTTCTTGAGCGCAAATTTGCAAGGCGTTGCAGTGCCTCCAAGCGGGGAAGGGGGCAAACTTCTTGTTCTACATGTTTCATTTGACCCACGCTAATTTGCGACAATGCGAATATTTCTACAGCTCGAAACTAAAGAATACATTCGGAAATTGGAAGTAAACATAAAAGACTAAAAGTTTACTTTGCCCGGCTCCTCCACCATAGTGTCCATAGTACTTTAGTTAAGTTCAGGTCCAGCAATAAAAACTCTTACATTCTGAGAACGGAGAAATCATTATTTAACAACTTCATTTGTCGCGTCAAAGAAATAAAATCCTGTGTTGTCACATCACATCAGATTTCATTATATTACCAATGTTTCCGTTATTTCGAAATTCAAGCGTTATCTTAATCCATTGATTGCATTGTGTATTTGAATTGTTATTCTTCCTATTACTAATAAACTTTGAGGCTGGTCCTAATGTCTATAAATACCCTATAATTTAAGCAGCGGCCAAAACTAGTTCAACAATATGTAATTGTTGTTGTGCTTGACTCGAACTTTTCAATGCATAATTTTTGCACGCATAATTTGTCGATTCAATGAACAGTTTCTGTATCCATCGCCAGACGAAGATACTTATACTTCCTCGATTCAAATCGATGCAATATATTTTTACGACTTGATTGTTCCTCGCACGGAACATGATAGTAAGTAATAATCTTTTATATTTTATTTTATTACAGGCATGCTTCGCCTTCTTTTAGTCGAGAAGTAAAAAGCAGCATTTTGTGCGTTAATCTGGTTAAAATAGGATATAATCAGACAATTATCTGGTAATATCCCACGTTCTCCGATAATGCTCGTATGCATAATTAAACTCCCTATCTTATTTCTTTTAAATCAGTTGAAACATAAAATTAACACATTTGGGAACGGTACGGTCCAAAAATAAAAGAACAAATAGTCAAGTAGTCTTGACATTTAAAAAACTTGACTAAAAAATGGAAAATGCTTCATAATTTTCGAAAGCGAGGTTTATTTCCTCTTAAACACACCATTAGCCAGGGCAGGATCAACATCCACAACCCCCACGGTGAAGAAGCAAAGGAGAGAAGCCATCATTATTATATATATATTTTTTCAATATCATTCTGCATCCGGATTCTTTTAATTTTCGATGTACATACAGGATGAGGAAATTAATAATTAATAATAAACATTCATTCATAAAAAAAAAGTTAAGGTTGTCGTCTAGACCTTATAGGGCCAAAAGCTACGAAATATTGAATGGTCCACATCTTTAACACTATATTTTTATAGTATGGAGATTTGGTATTTATTCAATGGACAAGAACAAAAACCATATCTCTATATCAATAAAATATAACGTGCAGAAGCAAGTGAGGAATGTCAATAGAAAACATTGAACATGTATGTTCAAAGTGTATCTTCGAATGTCTTCATTTTTTTCCAGTTAGCTGTAAAACGATGTGTATATGCTAATACGCGAGCAATACGAACGACACGCTATCTGCAGTTGATATCTTCCTGCCGCTAGTACGTATCCGTTCGAGTACATAGAAAACTACTTATTATCGAAGCACATTGAAGGCGCTTGCCGTAATGGCGGCGGGAAAACAAAGTGAAAAAAGGCGTGCGCGCGGCGCGGCGCGCTATAAATGTTCAAATGTCGAAAGCGGCCGAACGAAGAGTGAGTGCATTTGGTAATTAAAAGTATATCACGCGTCTATCGCTGTTTTGCTGTTTGTTGCGGCTGCTTGTCTATACACTTTGCATACTTGCCATATACAAATGAAATGTAAGCGCGCGGGCTCGCCCCTCGAGGGGCATAAAAGAGCACAGGCGCACGAAATGAAGAACACAACAACGAGTGCTAATTATTCGTGAGCACTTTTAACACCTTTAAATAAAACGTAATGCAAGGACTGGCAGCGGACAGCGGCGGCTGCCTCTTGGTATACGCATGTGTGTTGTGCGTGTAATAATGCTTGAACTGTGCCCGCGCTTGGCTCCGTCTTTGACTTTTCGTCGGGCCGCTTCGAAAATTGATGAATTGTTACGTTCGTGCGTGTTCGACACAAAGACACAATGCGTTTTAATTACGAATTAACGCCGTACATGTTTCCTTAATTTATGCACCGCTTACTTAACATTGTGTTGTGTGCTGGACGAATGCTGGAAACCCGTACGACGCGTGTTCCTTAAAATGATTTGTTCACTTTGATTGACATAATTGCACTTTGGTGCGTGAGATTCACACTTTTTTGTTGTATCTTCCTCAATTACCTCCAAAATCAAGCTTCTTCAAAGTTTAACGATATGTCAGAGGTGACAGCACTTGCACTTAACTCAAAAATTAAAAAAATAGTGTTGTTAATTTATAGGAGTTTTCCGCCGATCGACCGAAAAGTGGCATATTCCGGCATCAATTTGAGTGGGAAAAGTACCTCATTCCCGCACTAGTGCGCTAGTACTTTACCCATCGCGCGCCGCTCGTCTTCCACTCGTCCTGCAATCGTGCAAGAATATGTCGCTTCTCCAACTTGTATCACAATATACTATTATCTAACTAAGGTGGAAAGTACTGGATTACATGAGAGTGTCATCTGAATGCGAGCCCGCGCAGCGGGTGAGCGAAGGCACGAGTGGGGAGCTAGACACACTACTTTTTCTTTTACCACCTAATAACATTTTTACAAAAGAATAAATACACTTCTGTCTTGTGTTCACTAGATTTTTTGATTGTTACTTGACAAATTCAGTGTTTAACGTGGGTTACGTTGGTGATTTTCTAAATTGGTAGTAAATAACTGCTGTTTTCAAATTGCATCTTCAACTGTTAATATCTAATGCCGGGTTTACACTTGTAACAATTCTGCTATATGTATAACACCGATTTTTCGAAGAAATTCGACGTAAAAACATGGAACGCGTGATTTTTTAATAAGTTTCTTTGTGGATTCGGATAGCCTAGAAGAAGCTTTTTAATATGCACCTTCTTGCAATGTTGCAATCCTCTCAGAGGCTCAGATGTACAAATGTTACATGTAACTCTAGCAAATTTGCTGCAAGTGTATCGCCACCTTAAGGTGCGTTCGTTCCTGCTTCTCTTCGCTCTTTTCATAATAGCCGCTCGTCCTGACGATGGCGACCTGCACAATCCACACTGCACACATACAGGGTGTTCTGCACACTACACACTGGAACTTTAACAATAACAGTACAACAAGTCAAAGCCTTTTGGAACACTCTGTGCATAGGCCATAAAACTGTATTTAAATAATTACGGCCAGAGTGTACCGTGCACCGTGGACCTGGTGCACTCAAACAACGAGGTAATAAATCACAATCGCCAGATTGCGTTCGCTAGCTAATTAAGTTGTTGAAAGTACTTTCGTTTGCCTTACGCGCACACGCTGTCCACTTATAGCTGCCGTTTTGCTGCAACCGATCCCCCGATCCGGCAACAGGGCAACGTAATTAATTATTAATATCCTCGATGATGGCGCACTTGCGCGTAGGCAAGCTCAGAGATAGTCTTCTCTAATTGGCGCTTGGTCGTAATTTTCGACAATAAAGTCCTCCAGCAAACGATGCACATGTGCCAATCGATGACAACGGAGAAAAGGCTCAGCCAGTGGTTCTCAACCGTGGTGCCGCAAAGGTTTCAAAATTTTCAAAATAAATATAAATATATTATACAAGTTGGACAAGTTGGATAACCTCCTGCAATCGTGCAAGAAGTCGTTTATCCAACGTGTAACACATACTATTTTTCCGCCGATCGACCAAAAAGTGCCACATTAAAAAATATAATTAATAAATAAATATAAATTGAATTATAAGTTTGAACTTGCGATGTGCACGATGTTCGCGCACTAGTACGGGAATGAGATACTTTTCCCACTCAAATTGATGCCGGAATATGGCACTTTTCGGTCGATCGGGGCAAATAAATATTATACAACGTTGTTATCATTGCTTTACTTTTCTCCACCCAGTATAATAGTGGTGTGCCGTGAAGAGCTAATATTTTGAATTTGGGTGCCGTCACCTAAAAAAGGTTGAGAACCACTGCGGGGCTCAGCAGTGCGAACGTGTAAATGGCACACCCTGTGTGCGGAAAAAGGCACTGCGTCCACATGCGATGATGGGAAATGTTTCCACGATTTCGACCGTTTGACCGTTTCGTTTAACGATGTTTCTCTGCGTTTTGTCGACGGCATGTGGCATAAGATCGTTTCCTTATTTTCGTGGCAGCCTGGCGGCTCACTTCGAAACAGATAAATGCAAATGTTTGCTTAGTGCCTATACCGTCGTGCCTTTTCTCTCGTCTTTATCCATCGGTGGGCACGCGGTGTCACCGCACATAGTTTTTCGTCGCGCGCGAGCCACGGAGCAAGGGACTCCAATCAGCAGTCCACGTCTGCCATACGTTTGAAATATATTGAAAAACTAATAAAACAAAACGGTACCTAATACCCATACAACACTTCCATTTTATACACTTGCCCACACACACACTTAAGCACAACTTACAATCCACTATACACTATAGGATAGCCACTAGTGATGTGTATGCAAGGCTATAAAACGTCGTGTTTCGTGTAATAACTTCGCGTTCGTTCATGTGTTTCCTGTGTTTCCATTTTGATTGAACATTGCACACCGCACACGAGTGGAGAGCTTGTTTTATTTATTTGGTTATTCACACGCTCGGTATCGCCGCCGAAATCTGGTTTAATTCATTCCGAGCGCCGCCTTCATCGGTGACAATTCTAAAACAATCATAATCTCTGCGTATCTTGGCATTGAACAACAGTCTTCTTCTTTTCATCTTACAGTGTGTTACAAAAACGAGTTGTATTGTAGTTTATGTCAAAAGAAAGCGATAGATAATCTTAATACCAAAATGCTGAGAAAATCTTCGTCCTCAACGTCCTCAAATTTGGAATTTTTAGGTTACAAATATGCATAATAACAAAATTCTTTATCCTTACACAGCAGCTGTTGTAAAAATCGAACACATTGGAAAAGTGCGTTTTCTCTTAAATAGCATTTAACCAGATTGGTTAGCACTTTAAAACTTATAATTGAATTAATTCAAATTAATTTAAGTCAAAGTTTTAATCACTTTTATTTTAGTAACAAAACTAGAGGAGTGATAAA
>JARJDQ010028843.1:0-10434 GCA_030264215.1 Geostiba sp. GC000077
GAATAAATTTGTGATGTAGTCAAAGAAAATACAATTATGATCCCTTTTACCTAAGAATTATGTTATCAAAGTTCTAATTATTTAAACTATTCAACTTTCAAATTTTGTCACTAGAGTTTGTAGGATGACTCATTGTTTGTCAGATATGCTGTAGGCAACCGCGCATACAGATTGTGTAGGATGTGTTGCATAGGTCTCGCCAGAGGTGATACCTGTTTCACCAGGGCAAATTTTCAAACTTTAATAATTTTTTCACCACTTAGGAGGCTTCAAAAAAAATCTTGAAAAAATCTCCTAAGTATAACTTTTTACGAAGAACGACATATATTTTTTTTCGGAATACCACTGAACAAGTCTATTACAATCAACTTGAAAGCATGTTAAAAATGCTGCGCTTTTGTGGTATGTTTTCACTGTTTCGTTTAGATTTACGCCACCATTATAGCTGGAGTAGGAGATGTTGATGAGCAATTGACGACGATAAATTACTTTACACTCTTGCCACTCGACGTGCTACTGAACTTTAAAACGCGCACAAAAAAGCGCAGAGCGCACGCAAACTAATTGTCATGTTAAGTGACTCATTACTCAAGACCTCTCAAGATTCACTCGAAGACTTTAATAATTATTCCGCAATTGAAGGAAAATATCCAGGTGACAATAGACAATAGACGCCTGAATGGTGAATTTGGTGTATGTTTGGTTGCCTATAGTAAAAAAAAAATTGCCCCATTTAACCCTTAGTTATAGCACCACCGGAAATACCTGATTTTATTCAGAATTTAATTTATTTTTGCTCCAAAAAATGCTAATTTTTAAAGAATATTCTATCAAACTGTGGGTGATGTGTACAAAAATGTTATTTATTTTTAATATTGCAATTAATCAACAATAGCTCAACGTATGAAGGTGCTAGAAATGTAATAGGAATGCAAACCAGTAAACATTGCGAATTATCGCGCACGTGCGAAAAGAACTATAAATTAATGCTAATGGCGCAACGAGCGCACTCGCTTTTATATTACTTCACTGTTACTCTCTGAGCACAACGTGTATTACGTGGGTTTGCAGTTTGCACCGCAAATGTATGACTCAGAATTTTACTATGCGAACAATATTCGCCAATTTTCACGATTTTACGCCATCAGCTGATAACGGCGGCGAGTCATGCGACTCATGCGATTGAAAAGCATAATATTTTAACTTTTAACCATTATAGCATGCATTTCATTATTAAATCCAACCAAACTACATAAAAATCCAAATGGTTCATGTTCGTATTCGTTCCTGTTCGTTATTTCTGCATCTTCTCCATGCCATGCATATGAAACTGTAGGCAACTTAATATACACACTAGTTCCTAGTTGGATGGTTGGTGCCACTGGAGACTGGAGCTTTGCCTGTTTAGTATGGAATCGAGTTGCGAGCGTGGTGCGTGGTGCTTCTTTGTGCGTGTTAATCATTTCTCATTTAGTTTGGAAATTTTGAAGTTTTCGTCACACGCGCACATACTGCGCGAAATTCTGCCGAGAAGATTGCTCAGCGCTCAGGCCGCTCAGTGACCAGTAGCTGCGCAGGCGGCACGAGTCGCCGGTAATAGAGTCCGCGAGTCCGGGCACGCATAAATCGGAGAGGTCATTGGCGCCCTCAGCTCGCGGCACGCTGCGCCGCCGACCCCGTCCACTACGCATCATGGCATCATTCCGCGCGCGCGTTCGCCACACAGCGCCACAGCCAACAACAACAAAACGCATGTGTGCACGCACATAATAATAGCATTATTACGGCGATGCGGCCAATGCGTTACGGATGCACAACCCGAACAACCGAAATTCCAACGAAATGACAAGATCTTCGCAGGAACGCAAGCAGCACGCCACAGCGCGCAGCACACGGAGTTACTAAAGAGGTAGGCAACCAAATACACATGTGAGTATGTAGTTCATGGACCTTTTTTTGCAAATGTTTAATTTTCGTGTATTTTAGTTATATGCGAGGTGTCTAGACTGCGAGTCGAGTTTGCAGGACCAACGAACTGCATCTGCACTGCACTTGTCGCAGTCCGTATATGCAGCACAAGCACACAAATAGCCAGGCATTTATTTATAACGAAAATAGGATAATTGCGTATTTACGCGCAATAACAAGACTGTGCGTGTGCCAGGCCGGCAGTGGACGATAACGAAACAGACTGGATCAAGTTTGTTCAACAAGCGTCTACGTCTAGTGACAGTACATACATTACAACTGGAATACCATCCTAAGCTAAGCGCCATGTTGTCTAAATGCGACACGCGATAAACCATGTTACATGTTTACTGTTTACATTTAGCATTCGGCCATTCGTCGTTTACTCATCATGTCATCATCCTCGGCAATTGATGTGTTTTGAATATTTTTTCTTGTTTGCAGGGCGCCGCAATGCCGACATTGCACATGTGCAAACTTGCTTGCATTCATCATTATTCATCCATCATCCGCCATTGCCAGTTTAAACACTGGATGAAGACAATAAAATTGAAATAAATGTATAAATATTTGATTGTATACGTCTTCATGATGATGTGTTTTCTCCGCCAACAATTTCTTTGAACATTCGAATGCGTTAAGGTTAAACAAAGCGCTGGAATAAATAAGCAGGTAAATATGTAAATTGTAAATGTTTTACTTACACGAGAAGAATTGTAAAAGCAAGCAGGGAAGTTGGAAGTGCAATTTGTGCAGCTGGCGGTGAATATTTTATCCAAAAAGTTTGTGCAATAATTTCCACACACGCAACCACACTATGCACAAAGGCACACAATTAATGCACCAACATTGAACACACGAGAATTTGTAGAACGCACGAGCTTTTGATATTTCAGCGTTGAAATCAAGTTTTTCGCATTCGCAACATTTTCAACGTTATTCACTCGATGCACAAAACCGACAAAAAACTATGAATTAGTATTAATGTACGAATGTTCAAACCTTCAAACAGGATTGGTTTGATTGTCGTTTACGTTTATTTTATTTGTTTATTCAGTTTATTGGTGTGCGAGCTTTTCTTAGCACTGAAAAAAGAACGAGAGCTTCGCGCTCGCTGCGCACACAAGACGGGCGTTCGGGCGTTGGAGGCTGCTGCTGGCAAACTGTTGCGCTTTGCACGGCGCGGGCGCCGGTCTCCTGTGTCCTCTCTTCGCCAGTTCAACCGATTTTACACACCCCGCAAACGTGATTGTATACTACGAACTACGAGCGCGCGGGCCTGGCCGAGTTGTGGAGTTGGCGGAGTCAGTGGAGTGTTGTGGTTGTAGGCTGGGCCGGTGCCGGTTGTATGTAAGTATGCTTACGCGCGCTGTACGGTTGTGGCATTGCTCTCGTGGTTCTCGTGCCTTCGGTGCTTACTATGACGACGCTACGAGCGAAGGAATGCCGCGATCGGTGGGGATGAGTCACTACGACGCCGACTACGCGAGCCAAACGCCAGCCTGCGCATCCACGCATGAACATTTGGTTGTATACGCACACGGCGCTGCGCCCATAGAGTGTATTTGGTTGCGTGCTAATGCAGCACTTGGGGCAAACACAAAACCCATTTTCATTTCCAATTCTGAATTCTGGATTTTAGAGTACGTTTTGGGCATTTTAAATCAACATAGGTAGTTTTTGTTGAGTTACTATTACTATGCTATTACAGCTACAGTTGTAAATTGTAATCCTTGTATAATTTCTTGTGCTTGTGTCGACGTTCGGTGCTTCTTGTTGCATCTTTTTGTCGATTGTGAGCTTGTACTTAAGTTAAGTTTAGTTTAACTTGCGCTTTGGCGCTTGTGTTGAGTTAACTTTGAGTTTGAACATGTTTCTTTGCAATTGCAGAGCGGGCCGATGCATTTCATGCCCCTTCCCCTTGACTCCTTTACTCCTTCGACTCCACAGCTCCTCAGTTCCACTTGTTTCTCGTTTTCTTGCTGCGCCTCGGTGCGCGAAGCGATGCGCTCGCCGCTGTCCGCTGTTTCTTTTGTTCGATTTCGTCGTTTTTTAACGTCTACGAATTTAATGAACGCCAACAAGAACGCGCGCGACGTCTCCAGACAAGGGACGCGCATACGTTGCGCGATAGAAATAGAAAATCTCGTTATTACAGGCATTTCTTGCCACATCAACTTCATTATGTGCCATAACAACGTAAAAACGCATTGGATCACACATCAAACGCACATGAAACACATGATTACATAACTGGAAATTTGCAACCAATAATCTCGATTTTAAATTCATTACTTTTAGGTTTTAAGAAGTTCACTTGATCACTACTTGCATTTTCTTCCATGAAGTGTGATGGAGTTAAAATGTTATTAAACTGTGCAACGTGTAATTATTTTGACACTCGCAAGCAGAGCTTACACGTTTACATCGTCAATATTGTTCGTATAATTAACTAAATAAATAATTAATACAGGTTGTAAATGAATTGGCGGATAATTTACACTTGGCAGTAGCAAGATTCATTGATTCATTCTGAGTAGAAAATCTCTTCGTTTTTAGGTTACAAATATGCATAATAACGAAATTCTGTTTCGTTGCACAGCAGCTGTTGTAAAAATCAAGCACATATGCAAAGATAGTTTTCTCTTAAATAGCATCTAACCAGAATTATTAATATTTTTCTAAAGTTTGACTTAAATTAATTTGAATTAATTCAATTCAAAGTTTGAAAGTGTTAACCATTCGGGTTAAATGCTATTTAGGAGAAAACAGACTTTGCAGAAGTGTTCGATTTTAAAAACAGGTATATCTTTGATGACCTCGTGTGACCAAACGAAGAGAGTTTGAACATTTTTGAATTAAGATTTTCTACACAGAATTAATCAATGAATCGCGTCACGTGTAGATTATCCGCTACATACATTTCCTTGCACAATTCCACTTAAAAATTCTAGGTAACTATGGTAACCAACAATTGTTACCATGGTTTCAATTCTTGGTTACCATTGTTACAAAGAAATTGTACATACATTAGTGCAAGAAAATGTATTGTGTAAAACGGCCCTTATAATATATAATTGTGAGTAAAGGCGAATTTACACGATAGTAACAATTTTGATAGTGTCTTGTCAAAAGTCAGTGTAACATAGGTTAGTTAATATTCGTTGGTGTTAATATTCTACACCCAAGAAAGACAAATGAGGGTTAAATGTATGTCAAATGTCAATCGGTAATAAAGTGACACTTTCAGACACTTTCAAATGGAACAAACTGGGTTTAAAGTGCAATTTTAAGAATTCTCGTAAAAAACATGATTTCATAAGATATCCTGCTGCCTGCTGATTATGATTAACACTCATTCACTCATTAATATTGTACAGTATCATGTGTGACTACGAAATGATAACTGTTTTCCTACTAATACAAGCCACACAATTTTTCGTTCTTAGACTCTAATTTGTAATATGAAGCGATATAGTTTTGCGATCACAAAGTGTAAATTAAAACGAGTGTTCCTAAAATGAGTCATTATATTAGTTTAGTCATATCCATTTGCCACTTTCGATTGGATGACTAACAGTGCAGCCAGGCACCCACACACACAGCAAACAGCGGAAACAACAAGCCAACGTTCATCACACTCAAGTTTGCATATTTGTACAGGGTCTTCATAAATGTCTGATTACCACGTGATCAAATTTTGAATTTCGCGCCCAGCAGCAGTTGGATATAATTTAAAAATATATCCGTAGTTGAGTAACTGGCAAGGGAGTCAGTGGATATTGACATATTTTAAATTTCCCGCCTTACAAAGTTACCAAGAAGTAACCAAATACACATGGTCCCCAACCTGAGAACGAAACAATTTGTGCGGGTATAATCACATTTCATTTCAGATTACGTGACACAGTATGATATTACTTTGAATTAATTTGAATTTCGTTTGCATCGATTGGATGCAATGATGAAAATAATTCACCACACTTGCACAAACAATTGCAACAATTGCAAGAGCGTATGGCGCAAGTAAATGAAAACGCTAGCTGCATGGTGCAAGTTGGAATTAATCTACATTGTAGATTTATGTTTATAGCGGTGAAGCGGTGTGTTAATCAATGCTAGAAAAGGCACAAATCGGAAATACGGAGGAACCATGGATTTGATGAGCTGTGGCCAGGTTGGCGTGCGATCGCTCATCGTAACATTGCGCTGCATGCAAGCGGCATGACGACGCATGAATCATCTTCGGAGACTGCTTATGCTTCGCTCTACTAACTCATGCAGTGCGCAGTCGCATCACTATCACGATATTACGAACTTGATATAAATGCAAATTAACTCACAATACCGCACATCGGCATATCATATGATACATATCTTACGGTTACGGTTAGAGTGCATAATCTGTAAGTGTGCACATTTACCGGTGAATGTGCATGTGGAATTTTGTCTTGGACTGTACACGTTTGACACTAACACATACAAGAATTGTGTGTACAGATTTACGCACGCAAACATCTGCCGAGCCGTGGTAACACTGCACTGCAGCTGCAACGCAAACGTGAATAGGCGAGTGTACGGCGAGTGAGTGGCAGAACATGCACAGTGTTGCCGGGTCCCAAGTGGGATCCCCACCAGTTTCAAGCGCGCCAAAAAATGTTGAACTTTGTTCTTAATTATTTAAGAAACCAGACGGTGAAAGTTTTTCATTTTATGAATGCGCATACATATTGCATATAGTTACATCTCCCGAAAATTTAAATCATTTCTATCGAGCCGTTTTAGAAATATACCCCATAAACATATTTTCTCTATCCTTTACATGTTAAATTTGTTTAAATTATCTTCGTTTACCGACGGTGAAATTTTCTTAAAATTGTCTAATTAGTACGACTGCAAAATTTCATTAAATTCTATTATCGAAGGAAGTTAAAACGCTCAAAATACCTTAAAAACCAACTTACATGTAGAGCTATAGAGGTATACCATAATTCAGGAAGTTAATCATCTTTTTAACGAACACCCAAGCCCAAGAAACGTTGACCGTTGTGCATTGCATTATTAAATTAATAATTTATTAAAGTTTCATGTACGTGGTGCGTGTTTTTATCGAAGCAATTGCAGGAAGTCATGACCGAATATTATTATAGTAATATAGAAAATATAGATTATTTCTTGCTGCCCGTTGAGGACTCTGGTCGACTGCGGTCGACATGACGACATGTGTATGAGATGAAGCTGATTTTGATGCAAATGAATTTCTTCAACTTTCAATTCGAATCTTTTTATTTATACTGACGTTTTTTTAATGACACGAAGAGGAAGAGTTGTTTTTGTACTCTGTGCGGAGCAATTAAAAGCGCCTGTCCACGACTAATCTATCTCTGGTGGCGTGGTGGCGACTGCCGGGAACACCGGGTTGCCTTACCGATACGTCAGCTACCGTCAGATGGTAAGCGGGAAAGAGCTTTTCAGCAGCTGTAACACAACACTCAATCCCATATATCTCCATGGTCATGATAAGATGACACGTTTACACTTTTCCATACTTTCCTGGTTTCTTCGTCATACAGGGTTCTTCATCATACTTCCCTTAAAGATGATCTTCAGTGGTATATTGCAAACAATTAAAAAAAAAATACAAATGTATTGGAATTTTAAAACTATACTCAAAATGAGGACCGATCCGCTCGATCAACAAGGTTGAACCTTCGTATTACCGTATAATGGCGGGGAAGGACACCTTGATCGTTCAAAACGGACTTGTAATCTTCAATTCCCTGGTGTTATCACTACTGTTGCTCCCAGTCCATCTACCGCTACCAAAATCTCCTTTTCACAATGGAGCCAAAGTCGCTATATCGTTGATACAGCGGTACTTTGGGATTTCTCCATAATACGAGAGATAATTTTATGTATTTAGAAGTTGAAAACAAAGGCGTTTAATAAGACAACGGTAAAATATTTTTACCTACGGATTTCACATTCTGTCCTTCTGTCCACCCTGTATAGTTAGTTCTTGGTCCACATTGATTCATTTGATTTTTTTTTTCATTTTTTTTTTAGAGTGTTCTCATCATTGAGGGTACTATGATCACAATGGAGTGTCAACCGGGGGGTCATGTGGGCCACTTGGGGCACTCCATGATGCTGGACCCCTCCGGCGGCGTCATCCACCAGGACGATCACAAGAAGAAAGGTGAGTGTTTATTAGCAAGTGTGCAATATCCCAATATCCTATACGTGCGCAATCTGTATCTACAAGATCAAGATAAGAAATCATTAAGTAAACGATCACATCACACGATCACACGACGGGTGTAATTATTTGATATTTGACTGCGGCGCCGCCTTGTAATAAAAATCGATCGGCGCTTTTGAAGTCCGTAAACGCCAGCCGGCCAATTACTTACCTCTTTCTGATCGAAATTCGATCATGACATGAGACTCATGAGCCTCCTACACCCACAATTTCAAAAGTTATTCAATGATTTCATTACTAAAACTCGACTGAAATAAACTTAAGTAACTTTAATACTTATAAAATCGCGCGCGTTTATTTTGCACTTTATGGAATTTTATGGTTGCATTTAGCACTTTTAGACCCCATCAGTTAAATTGATTTTACACAGCGCACATAAAGCCCCCAGTAATCAGTTTCCCACATCCTATACCGTGTTTTATAATCGACTTTTTAAAATCCTCGCTTCTCGCTCCACGCTCGTTAAAAACGCAAATTTCTAACTCTAACCTAACCTCAAATGCTTAAATGCATTTAATATCGCCCATCGCCAATATATAGCAACACCGTTTCTATTTTATGTTCTTATTGGTTTTCTAGGAGACAGCAATGCACACGTTGGATCGTCGGGAGATGGTGAGTTTTACAACTTGACTTATTATACTCAACTTATATGTTATCACAACTCACACAAATTAAGTGAGGTTTTGCATCACACCATCATACAATCGCACGTAATTATTGTGCGTGCCGGCGAGTCAATTAAATTGTAAATGATTAACGGATTTCGAATGAATTTCGAATGAAATTATACGAGCACGCTTGTAGTGTATAGGTTAGATATGTGTCACCTGTTGGCTGTATAGCCTTTTATGCATTGGGCTGGTTCGCATGCGCGATATCAATTCACCATGCGCACAAACCACTTGTGACTTTAATACGCGCATAAATTATTTAATGCACGACGCATGCGCTTGCCGATGTACAGGGTCTTCATAAATGTCTGATTGCCACGTGAGCAAATTTTGAATTTCGCGCCCAGCAGCAGTTGGCTATAATTTAAAAATATATCCCCAGAGAAGGAACTGGCAAGGGAGTCAGTGGATATTGACATATTTTAAATTTCCCGCCTTACAAAATTACCAAGAAGTAACCAAATACTCAGGGTATTCAAATTTTAATCACGTGGTAATCAGACATTTATGAAGACCCTGTACAAGTCGTGATCATGAAAAATTACAAATTAAAGTATATGATTTATGTTGTGCCCAAAACATATGTCGGATAAAAAATGGTTTACCAATGCAATGAAAGTTTAATAACAGAGCCACAATTGTCTATTGTTGTATAACATTCGGTATGAAGTGGACAAGTGATAGTTAATACAGTAATAAATAATCGACACTACTTGGGCTGGACTTATTGGCGTAGGTGGCTGCCGGTTCGGATCTTTTATCAGGAATGCATAAATAGAAAGCTGCGCTGCGCATTCTTCAACTGCCTGAGCTTTCAACTCTTTGATCTGCCACACTGCCACACCGCAATTCCTCAAATTTAAAAATGCTGTAGTTTTCTCTAAGTTTTCACTACCACTCCACCAGATTGCAGTTAATTAGAGGCTGCAGTTGTAATCTTTCGGTTCGAGCTTAAAGATTGTAAATTTGATTGTTGTCATAAATACGAGCCTGCACGGGCAAAGAAGAAGAAGAAGGAATAAAAAAAGTAGAGTTTAATAGTTGGCATGTACCTAACGATCGATACTGATCTTTAAAGGTAATAAAAACATTATCGTAATCACTTATAGCTAATACCGAATGGCTTCGCGCACGTCGGTATACACATTCACTTCGATCGCCTTCATCTGATGGCTGGCAGCATGAAAAGCAATACTGCAACTGCGGTGCAAAGAAGCAAAGAAGTGAACACGTAAGACTCCATGACTCCAACCTCGCAACTCCAACTCAGTCAGACCGTACATAAATATATAAGCTTACCGCATTCTCAAATTCACAGGACCAAATATTATATACTATACCTGCATAAGAATATGTTCCACATGGTAAAGACTTTCAAATTACATTTTTGCTGCTTGTTACATGCTGTTCTGCTGAAAACAGCTCTATGTCGAATTCAAATATTGAATTCGATTGGCTTTGGCTTTGGTTATGTGTGTTAAGTCTATCGAAATTAAAAACGTTTTCTTGCGCTTGATAACAAAATGTTGC
>JARJDQ010028847.1:0-10321 GCA_030264215.1 Geostiba sp. GC000077
TTTGCAAAACAAGCGTTTATAGGTAAAATTCAAAAGTTTCTTCAAAATAGTATCAGACTCTCTCATAAGTAAGTTCAAAATCTGAGATTTCTTATAAAAACGAGAAAAGTTTATTAATGTGGAAAGGAGTGACACCTAATTTGGAAAAATCTCATGGATAGGAAGACAATGCTCCCATTGGGAAGATTATAATCATTATAATGACGTGTTCTGTCACATATTGATTTTAATTGATTGTAACGTGGGAACAACTGAATGGTGTTGGTATCATGGTATCAAGCATGTATCAAGAATGAGAGAAAAAAAAATCGGTGGAGATCATGCTGATAACATTATCAGGAAGCGAGGTGGCATCTAGCAGGAATTGCAGTAATTGCAGTTTGTGCATGTGCACAGTGCCTATTACGACGGTGCTACCTTTCACCGCGGTGTCACTAGCACTGGCACTGGACTCCTTTCTTTTCTCCATTGTTTCAATGCCGCAATGTCTCAATGTCAATTTTCTTTTGAAACGCTGGCGCTCAGTCTCGTGTGCCAATTCCTCCCCTTAGTCCCCCTGCTTGTTTGCTTTGCATCGCCGCCGTCGCCGTGCTAGCTATACAGGGCGTTCCAGTTCAAACGCCCCACCGGGAATTGGCAGATTCTACATTTAAAATTGAGCCAAAATTAGCTGACTGCTGAGGCTATACCCGTTAAGTTGACCAATGGGAATCAAGATCACAACTTAAACTGCCATGATTACAAGGTTAATGGTTGTCTAAACCGCCATTAATGTCTCAAAATAAAGTTGGCATAACACGAAAACGGTTAGAGCCTCAGCATTTTCGTATAACAAGTTTGGCTCCGTTTTGGCTAGAATCTGCCCATTCCCGGTGGGGCGTTTGAACTGGAACACCCTGTAGTTTCTTAGTTTCTGTGTGTGGTGTTTACCGATTCGGACTAATCGCCAATGCGACTGCAACATGATGCAGTCGCAGTGGATGCATGCGCGTACTTTCTATTTGCGCACTGTTTACGTTCGTTTATTCTACCACAGAATTCTACTCTACTACAATATGCACAGAGGCACAGACTACAACTACACCAACATGCACTGCAAAAAAATCCTAAGGACTTTTCGCTGGAATCGCGCGGTGTTATTTTTCGCTTCGAACGCTTCGAATCTAACATCGTAACATCATAATATCGTTTAACCGTTTCGTCGCTTTAGCGTTTTATCAGTTGCGACATTTTCACTGTTGAGCTTACCACATGACAGCTTAACACAACTTTAGCATTTATGCAGATAACTAACGTCAGTTTGTGTTGTGTCGTGCGTCAGAGCACGCCAGTGAACTGAACGAAATTGCACCAAATCACAAATAAACAGAATAAAACAAAACTTGTTTGTGTGTTGTGGTATTATTGGGATTACAGGTATCTACATTATCATATCTTCATTTGTTTCATCAGTTTAATTCAAAACTTGTTGTGTCTTGTTGTGTACAGGAATCTACATTTATCATATCTTTATTCGTTCCCCCGAAAACTGGTCGAAAATATTCACGCACAGTCCTTGCTCCAATTTGTAGCATCGTGGAATCATGGCAACATTGTAATTAGTGCGTTGCGCCTGGACTACCGAGAAGCACAAAAATAGGTGCCACTGCCATTGTTTACATAAATGTTGCGCTTCGTTTGGCAATAGCCGGCTAACGCACTGTGCAAATCTTTATCGATTCGTTTAGCTGGGTTTAGCACATTGACTACACTGGCTAGCATTAAACTAGAAAACTGTAATCGGTACTTTACCAATTCCCAATTCCAATGCCGACGTGCAGTTTAAATTTGCATTTTGCAATATTGAAGTTATGAAGTCGTCCGTTCCTGGAAGAGGATTTCAGTCGCTCACAGTAGATTTCTACGTACTGGCCGAGAGCTTAAATTGACATTTGTTTTGGCATTCGATTCTAGGATTGTAGGTTGAGATGCTTCATATTCAGATTCAGCGAATCTTGTTAAGAAGTCAAGTCAAGCTCCCTAATCAAAACACAATGAAATGCGACTGATGCGACTTGCGATCTTAACTAAGCCTAAATCTAAACCTAAACCTAAACTTGTTGTTCATTTTGCTTTGCAGGCGAACATGTCATCGCAGCGGAGCACAATCTTATTTAAGCGCTAGTGGCATCTGCTGGTGAGTCTTGAACTTTTTTTGCTAAACAACACTAAACAACTGTAAACAACTGGAAACAGCTGTAAACAATTGTGTGCTTTGGTTATTTTAAGGTTAAAATGTCGTGGAATTTCCTGCTCATCGCTTTGCTCCTGCCAGTGATACATTCGCTCCCCGAGCGGCGCGTCTGCGCGAATGTGAAGAACCGACTTGGGCACACGGAGCCCGCTGGTGATGTCTACCTGCAGCATGGCGTCGACTCCCTTGATCTGGAGTGTATTATTACCGATCCGGGGGTGTTGCGCGAGAATCCACGCGCTAGCGACGGCTTACGGTTTGTTCGAGGCACAACGGATCTCGATTCGGTAATATTCACTTTATAACCTTAAAATTGCTTCTTTAAACCTCACCTGATTTATTTATACTTGTTGTAGGCGACCATTGTGGATGGGAGCAAGATACGACTGCACATTGATGCCGATAAGTTAGACATCGGCAGTCCTATGTATCAATGTCTATACTACAATGAAACTGTCTGCAGTAATGTTGTTTTTGTTGCAAGTAAGTACAAACATGTATATTTGGTTGCCTATAAAGCAAATAGTACTTTTTTGCTTGTACAAACAAAATTATTAGAAAACTTATTCGGACGTATTCTTTGATTGAAACAAAAACGAACAGGCTGTATCTCTGATACGGTCGGAGCAGAAAACAGAAAACGCAAGAAGCATAAAAATGTCACAATAAATCATTTTAAACTAATGGATTTTTAGGCAGAGGACGATATTTGTTGCAACACTCTGTACAAATTTTTCAACAAATATTTTTGCATATTGGGTTGCCTACACAGCAAAAATCAAATTTTTGTTGTATTACAGCTTCTATCTATTTTATAATTACCAAAATTTCAGGAAATATTCTCTAAGAGCATACTCGTGAAATGCAAAAAGTTTTATGTTTGAATCTATATTTGTTTTCGAGTTATTTTGATTTTTAATACTTTTTTAATTAACACTTTTTGACATTGTTTGCTTGCAGCGCCACCACGACCAAAGGATTTCCGTTGCGTCAGCTACAATAATGACAATTTCACCTGTTCATGGACGCATCCAATGAACAGTATTCCAAATAACTACTCGCTGTTCTATATGGTGCAAACTCAACCGTAAGTTATATCGTGTGAGCAAAAATGTGTTTTTGCTCGAACGGTATTATCTCTTCTTTACATGTGTGTAACGTTATATATTTTGGTCCAGACGCATGCGCAACCACTGTCCAGACAATCCCCCCGATTATGACCCAATCAGCGATCGCTATTTCTGCACATGGACGCTGAACACAAAGCCGCAGTACCGACAGTCGTCCGAGTATTACAACATCAGCTTCACCGGGGAGAATCGCCTGGGGTGGTCGCCGGCGCTGCCAGCGCGCTTTCAACACTTCCATCACTTTGCGCACATCATCCCCAACGCGCCGGAACAGTTGGCGGTGCACAACCGCACGACGTCATCGCTGCTACTGCAGTGGAGCATCCCACCGACGATCCGCCATCGCGGGTTGAACTACCGTGTCATGTACACATGCGGGCAGGACCTGCCGGATCGCAGGCCCGATCGCGACTTTAAGCTGGCGGCGTTAGGTTATGTGCGCGACAAGCGCGACATGGTGTTTAACCTCACTAACCTGCCGTACGCGCATGACTTATGCGATGTGCGCGTTGCGCTGAAGATTAATCTCACGCGAGATGATACTATGTGGTCGGCGAATGCTACATTGTTCGAGCGCACGGCTGCCACTGGTAAGTACATAGCTCAAAATTGTGGTTAAGTTTGGTTTCTAAGCTCAGGCTTTATTGTGTTACAGTGCCGGGAGAAGGGCCCACATTAGATGTAGGCAGCTTTAAGCACATCAACAACACGGCGGTGCGAATCTACTGGCGGCAAGTGCCCGCCGAGTACGAGAACGGACGGGATTTGCGTTACAACGTAACGTTAGTATCCGGAGCCGGACAGGTCCGCATCGATCGCACGCGCACGCTGAAAAACTCCGTGGTGGTGGGCAATCTCAATCCGTATCAGAATTACACCTTCGCCGTGTACGCCAGCAACGATGTGGGCGCTCAGCGTACCCCGCATGCGCAGATTACCATCCTCGCCGACTACCTTCGTCCGTCCAGTGCCGAGCTGCGTAAGATTGAGTACGCGCGCGGGTTCAAACTGCTGTGGGAGCCGCGTCCGCTCAAGAATCAGATCGACGTCGTCAGCTACACGGTCTTCTGGTGTCGTGAGATCACCAAGTCCATCAACGAGGACTGCAACGGCAACTGGGACTGGGCGACGGTGCCCGCCGATCGGATGGAGTACACGTACCGCGACAACACCACCACGCTCAACAGCACGTCGTACCGCGTGGCGATTGCGTCGAATGCGCACGCGGGCAGTAGCGGCATGAGTTTCCCCACGTGCGAGGAGTCCGGCGAGCAGATCCCAACGATTAGTCTGAAGCGCCCTACCTCGTTCGGGGATACGTCGGTGACGCTCAGCTGGATCCTCAAGTGTACCACTGACGGTATCGCGAACTACACTATAGAGTACTGTAAGTTTGAGTACAGTCGGATTGAGCCGTTCGACTGTAGAGGGAAGCACATACATCGTGTGGATGTAGATGGCGGTGCGCGCAAGTTTACTGTGGGTAACCTCACGCCGTACTCGACGTACTTGTTCACTATCTATCCGACGATGAAGAACGGGAATAAGGGTAAGACCTCGGAGCCGGAGCCAGTGACCACTAAGGAGGGCACGCCTACGGAGCCTTTGAACTTGAACACAATCAATGTGACAAACTCCTCGATTGCGCTGCAATGGGAAGAGCCACGTGTGCTTAACGGCTATATTTTGTACAAGGTGTTCAGTAACGGTCGCGAGGAAAAGGCGGATTTGAAGGAAACGACGTACGTTGTGCAGAATCTACAGAGCTACACTTTGTATAACATCTCGGTGATGGCGTGCACGCCGTTGAATTGCTCGGAGCCGGCGAAACTTACCCGACTCACGCTGATTGGCACTCCAGGGAAGGTAGGACAGCCAACTGCAACGTCTATTAACACCTCTGATATTCTGGTAGTGTGGAGCCGGCCGCAGGAGCCCCGCGGGCCGGTGTTCTACGAGATTAAGGTGGATGACGGTGAGGAGAACACGCTAACGAACACCTCAGAGATGTATCACTACAAGTGTACGCACAAGACGACCAAGTTCAGCATTGTCGTACGTGCTGTGAACTATGACAAGGACAAGAATCGCACGTACTACGGTGATTGGAGCGATGAGTTCAAGGGCAACTGCTCACCCGGTATGGGATGGCTGATTCCAGTCGTGATTGTACTCGGCGCGACGATCATCGGCACTGTGTTCCTCGGCAGCCGGAAGCTCTACAGCCGCTGCAGGAAGATGCAGGATATCGACGTCAAGCTGCCGGCGACGCTCGCTGACCCATCTGTATGGCCGTCGCCGAAAGATCCGAACATTCGCGAAGCAAAGCCAGCCGCCTCTGCGGACGAAGAGCTTTTATTGCAAACACGCCCGGATATCAAGTCTTCGTACGTCGGCGATTCAAGCGGATGCAGTTCGGCGCAAGGCAGCGTCACCTCTGAATCGGATGGCACATTCTCAGCGGCGTCGGATTCCGGCACTGAACAGGGCGAGCTGCGCAAGCGATCGTTTCGCAACTCGTCAAAGACGTCACTGTTGGGCGCTGAGGTTAGCACCAGTGGCGGTAGCAGCGTCGGTAATGTAGGTAGCGGCGGTTGCGTCGGTAACATCGCTAATGTCGGTAACGTTGGTAAGAACGAAAACTACTCGCAGGTTGGTATTGGCATGGGGATCGAGACGAATCCCCTCGCTGAAATGGACGACACGTCGCTCAGCGGCTCCGAGTACCAACCGTACGTGGACGTCGATGTCAGGCCGCCGATGGCAGTCCGCCCCGAAGTCCCCAATTCTTCGTACGTCACCGTCGCTCAGGCGCGCAGCCTCGCCAAGCCAAAGGAGGAGGCGAACGCCAACAAACCCTACGTGCAGGTGGCCGAACTCAAGGCGGCGACACAAAAACCGCCGGTTGATACATCCAGATCTTACGTCACCGTTGGACAGATGCCGCCAGCGAAGCTCCTCAAGGAGGATTGAAGAGATTCTGCGCTGAGGCTGCAGCAGAAGCAACTGGAAATGTGGAAATACTGGAAATAAATGTGCAATTATGTACTAGGACTAGGACTAGGACTACTTGGTGGTGCTACGCGATGTATCTGTGTGCGACATTTTTAAGTTTCGACGAAACGGACGGACCGACATCTTGTTTTAAGCCAACGAATTTTGCATTGCATTCTGCAACACACACAACGCATATTTTTGTAAATAACTTATTGGATCATGGAAATGCTACTGAATGTCAAATGTGCATGATGAATGTTTGGACGTTGAAGTATTTTCCTAAACCTTTTATAAAACGCGCATGCTCAGAACCCTGACGAGTTGTGAAAGCAGAAATGGGTTTGACTGATATTTTGATATCAAATGGTAGGATTGGTAGGTCCTAGGAAAAAATGTAGGAAGTAGAAAAATATTATACATACCTATTACCAGTGTAATGTATATTAATGCTCTCGATGTTGACCTGTTGGGATGTTAATGTTGGGCGGGATCGTGCCTTGCAACGTTGCAACGTTGCAACGTTGCAATGTTGCAACAAGGGAGGATGTGAATCGAATGTGATTTGTGATTGCTGATGAATGCAGTTAGCACGGAACGACGAGCTTCATTGCCATTTATATTAATTGTTATAATACTAAAATAATGTAAACATAATATAAACTATAACTACAAACGAAGCAACTAGGAGGTTAGGAAACACTGAACTATTATGAACTATTATGAACTATGTCAATATCAATTATCAATCACTGTGAAACTTGCCGTTATTGTGTCTATATTCATTCTGTCTTTGCCTCTTGGGTTGTTTTGCAAGAGATATTGAGGTTATGTCAATTTTGGAAATCCGGCCGTGCTTACTTAGCAGTTTTTATCAAACGAAATTTAAATCATGTTAATGTTGAAGATGATATGTACACTTTACATACGTAGGCTAACATAGCAAATTGAAAATTTACTTAAATGTGATTCTTTTAACGTTTAGAAATGATTTTCGTAGCTGTTAGGATGCTCATGCATTTATTGCTATATAATTGCAAGTGCTAGTGCAAATGCTAGCAGAATGAGAATACTCTATATTTTTTACGCCATCTTGAAACAAAATGTTATAAGTGTTTAACCTAATCTCAATCATCTCAAATTTTATTTTCATTTGTATATATATTCATCCTTGATTCATGTGCACCTAGGTTTTAGCCGAACACTTACAAATTATGAAATTATGATATAACAAATGATTGAAATATGTCTATGCTGAATTGAATTATAAGATGAAATGAAGTTGTATACACGTAGCTAGTGAAAACACATAGTTTTCGATAATGTTTACATTTATATTTAGGTACGCACCTGTACATATGTTGGCCCCCCACACACCCACACAAACACACAAGCATATCATTGTTCCTTTTATCGATTATACGTTTCATATTCATTGTATATCTTTAGTAATAGTAAGTATCGTGTGAACACGTATGTATTTTGTTACGGAGGGAGCAGTGTGATGGATGGAAGGATGCGACGTTGCCGAATGATATTGGAGGAGTATGCTTCGTCTTTACAAATAATCCATGGACTATTATATGATAAACAAATATATTTATCGCATTTGTATATCAACGCATTCTTGTAAACTTCAAAAGTAACAGAGTTCCTCATTAGTTCGGTCCTTAGTATTATTGTAATATTAAAAGGACGTGATCAATGGAGAGAACTTTAGGAATATGTTATCTTTTGGTGTGAGGACGCCATTGGGAGCGTCAAGTTCCAATGGGAATTTGGCCTTCTCAGAGAGTTCAAACTCAAAGTTCCAAATCAGTAGTGCAGTACACATTTTACATTGTAGCATAAAAAGTGGAGATTCTGTAGAAACTGTAAAACTAAGGTTAGGATTGTCTATTGACGTAGACGCCATTTTGCTAAATCGCTCCGGATTGAGAACATCCGATTGGACGTAATAATCAGGATCACGTTGGATGGCAAAAATGGGAACTGCCACCACAACGTTTTCATCGACGATTATGTCAGTCCCCAGTATCGCGAATGATTCAGTCATTTTCCTCCTCATGATTGGAACTGGCGGATACATTCTTAAGGTTTCTAGCACAAAAGAAAGTTGGTATTACGCATACATACAGAGTGTTCATAAATAGTTGAAGCGCAACAACAAAACAAATAGTTTTTTCTACGACCACTTTTCAAAGTGTCTGTAGGGTGGCAACAGCGCTTCAATCATTTATAATCGCACTGAATACCTAACCTAAAAATGTACCTTGAATTAATGCATCCAAATATATCATTTCTCCCAATGCTTCAACGTTTAAAGCATGTTTAAACTTGTCTAGTACGGCGCACACCTCCTTTCGCAGTTCGCTTTCCACATGCGCATTGCGCTTGATTTCGATCAAAATGTAGCCGATCGTAACAGCCGCGTTTTCCACTCCAGCGACGAAGTATGACATAACATGCTCGACGATTTCCGCAATGCTCATTTGCGTCTTTTCGCCGTCTACGTTTTCTGCGTCCAGCAGTCGTTGTAGGAAATCATCTCGCAATATTTTATCTTTTGTGCGATACTCCACAGCCTCCAGTACGATTTTCGTAAAGAACTCGTACGCAGGTGTATCGAAAGTGGTCATTTTAAAGCGACTTGCAGAGCGCGGAAAACGTTCGATAACCATTCGTTTCACCAACGTTCGTAAACTAAAACTTCCGGCTCGTAGACACATGTCACGAATTTTTCCCGGGCGTTGTGTCTTATTGAATTCAGCACTAAATACTAACGATGTCATTATTTCGGTAGTGAAGAGCGTTGATAAATCACTAAAGTTGATTTCCTTGTCCTTGTCGGAGACTTCTTGCAGTTTTACGACCAGATTGCTTGTTGAATTTAAAATCACCTCAAACAGTTTATCCTCGTTTACACTGGTGTCAAATGCGCACTGATTTTGAGCATCAACACTCTTCGCAAGTAAAACTGGTAGGACGTGAGGATCGGTTAAGAACAGTAGCTTTTCACACGTTAGATATAAACCGGCGACGCGTTGACCTTCCACTTTCATTTTCTTGTAAACGTCGCCCATTTCATGGAGCACGTTCGCCATCGAGAGGAACATTTTGATTTTGTACGCGGGCAAACCCAACGCCTCCCAGTACTTCTTCTTTGGCCACGCGTACTTGTAGATCAATATCAGCACGATGATCACGCTTAATGTTACGATCATTTTCGCGGTGTGGACGGTGTGGTTTGAGCAAAACTAATCCGTGATACTTTTGTCTTGTTGGTGCACATGCGTTCATATTCTGACTGCTGATACAAGATGTTATTAGTTCGCCGAGACTAGCAAAGTTGTGATTTATTTTGATGTATTACGTAATTTGCGATAATATGTTGCCAAGTTGCGATTGGCAATATAAATGGAACAATCTACACACTATGCAACTGTAATACAGTACGCACAGAGACGATAATTATTTTATATTTTATTTAAGCCCATACTGATGTGAATTGCGACTCTTAGAACTGTGAACGCACTTTGTACAAGCATCAAGACTCGGAAGCAACTGGCTTCGTACTTTCGTAGCAAAGCAAAATCCATTCCATATTATGAAATGAAAAGCATTCTCTGTTCGATGACACTTGGGTGCGAATACCACGATCTTAGGTGCGCACAGAATGTTTAATGAAAATTACGATCAAAATATATAAAAAAATATAAAATATATAATGGGACTTGTGATTTTGCACAATCATTCATTCAAATTCGATTTTAACTTATCCACGCCAAACTTTTCGTCACATTTCTTTGACTAAATGATAGCTAATGAATTTCTCTTTCTCGTAGTTGTAATATTGTATATGTTGAGTTTGGAGAAGAGACTTTGGTAGAGACTTTGTTGCTTGTTCGGGATCAAGTTTTACACTGTTATATTTCTACATTTCTACATCTGAGGAAAGGTCGTG
>JARJDQ010028857.1:0-10081 GCA_030264215.1 Geostiba sp. GC000077
CATCAAAACCTCAAAATATTGTCGAATTTTGTTCGTGCCATCGTATATTATTATCGACTATGGTCGCAGATAAAGTACTGTACATACTTCAAGTGGAAAACAGAATTACATTCGGTGTAATTCGGTGTTTTCCACTTTAAGTATGTAATGTACTATTATTTCAAATCGCAATCACGCTCCGAAATGCAAATGCCGCCCCGCGCGGCGTTCCTTCCATCGCCCGAATTTCGATTATGCGCGCCAGCTTTCGACGTCTTGCGTGCCATATGCATAATTCATAAGCGCGAATGTCGCGGGCTCCATCGAATGCATGCTAAAGCATTACGCGGAAATCTTCGGCTGACAGACGCGCACGCAATAACCAATCTAGAAAGCTCGTTAACCGAATTCAATTACGATCAGGCGCACTAAAAAAATGAGACACCGTAGTTATAGAGGGTGTTTACGTTTTTGAGTTTAGGGTGTTTACGTTCTAGAGATATTAGTGTAGGTATCATCAAAAGAAATTGATATCTTTGTAAAAGTCGTCTCATTGGCGAGATATTTTTTTTTCCAAAATCGGCACTAAGGTACACCAAAATCGGCATTAAAGTAGCTTTCTATGCCTAGACATTAAAGTAAAACAAAAGAGCAACAAACGAAAGTGATAAGAAAAGCAATCAACAACAATCGCTTGAGCGACTTTTGTTTATTGTTCTATTCCGTCATTCAGACTATGGATGCTAGGTCCAGTCAGCCGTTCGATCTCGAACGATTTCGAAAAAAAATTAATATGTACCTCAGCAGTAAAGTCCTTTTTTATTACTCACGTGGTTTTCTCCACATTCGTAATAGAAATATCAACTTTACTGCCTTGATACATAAATAACTATTGTTCTTAGAGAAAAGTTACACTTATGACATTTTTTTAAGCCTTCCTTCCTATCGCTTAAAAAATTACAGTTTGAAATTTTGTCCTATGAGTCATACTCGAACTGGTTTTAGCATGGTAGAAGCGTTTGAAGTGTAAAGTTGATCGTTTGGAGGCTCAAAAAAAATCGCAAAAAAACCTCAGTGCACTTGACAACCCTGTTTTTGGTTTAAATACTTCTTTTGGGGTGTACTATCATCCCCTAGAAGCATAGGTACATACCAAATTGTAAATTATTTATGTTAAAAATACAAATGAATTATTATCTCGTCAATGACCAATGAGACGACTTTTACGAAGATTATTTTTGGATTTTCGACATATTTTCAAGTATTCATCATCCCCTAGACCCAGATAAACTAGGAATTGTAAACACCCTGTATTCGTGAAAACGTACAACATGTGGCTATAGTTTTAAAATGTTTAGTCCTGTTTCAAATCCTGTCTAATATTTAGGTATAGGTGTCTTTTGCGCAGAGCGATATTACCATGAAAAATATGTCATCCTCTTTAAAATAAAAACAACAACAAAAATCACCACGAATGCCAATGAATGAATATTCCCTCTTAGCGTACGAAATCATCTAATCCGGAGGCTAAAGCACACTAATTGATTTTAAATTAACTTGTTATTCCCATTCTCTCGGTCGCGAGCGCGCAACAAAAATCGCAAAACCTGGTCGAATTCGTTTTTTCGGATTTCCGCGCCTCGCTGCGCTGCAAACACAAATCAGTGTTACGCAGAGTTTAAATTCATTCCCGAGTGCGTTTCAGCGCTTTTATGACGGCGGCGGCGCGCGGCTTTTGTCCAATCGCTAATGAAAAATATTTTTTTATTAAACGCGATCGAGGCTATACGGCTCACGTTTCCAGAGCTCAGGTTTCCAATAAAGCGTGGCGTAGCACAATGGAATAATGAATTTATTTTTGAACGATCAAACAAAACACTAACAAAACGATAAATTGGCAGCAAAAATGCTGTGATATAAAAATAAATGCCTTCGTTCGTCGGTTCTCGGAATGTGATGAAAAGCGGTTCAACTGCTGACACAGCGAGATATGAGAACTTTGAAAACATTGCTGCGTTTCAATAAGTCGATATTAAAAGCATAATGCATTTGGGGTATATTCCTATAAGGTGTAGTTAGACAGTTAGTTCATTAGTTGTATTTAATTGCAGATATTGAAAGATGACTTTAAAATGCTATGCTCATTTTTGTAAATTTTTGTAAAATTAAACCCAATTTGCCTCCACAATTTCAGTTTTAAGTTGCTAATAGACACAGCACTTTAACAACTTTAAAGTGAAATTGCAGACAATTTGGACCTAATAAAAAAATTAAAAAATATGAGTATAAAATATTTATCTGCTCCCATAGTCGAAAACAATGTTTTCCAAACAATATCGTGGCTTTGAAAACAGTGCATTTCATATCAATTGAATTGACAGTGTTTTCGACTTATATACCCTACATATTTAAGTGGAAAACAACATTTATGTATGTCATGTATATAAATGGAAAACACCAGTCGTACGGCGGAAGCCTGTCAAGCGTCAAACAGCTGTCACTGACATCAAAACCTCAAAATATTGTCGAATTTTGTTCGTGCCATCGTATATTATTATCGACTATGGTCGCAGATAAAGTACTGTACATACTTCAAGTGGAAAGCAGAATTACATTCGGTGTTTTCCACTTTAAGCATGTAATGTACTATTAAATGATGGTTCAGTTCAAACATTTGCTGCTCTGACTCTGCACGGTGTTTTGGAGGTTAGGTGAAACTTTCGCCGCTTGTTGAACGTATAGCTGATTGTTTGCTCAAAGCGTCTTTCGGTGCAATTTCAACGGGATGATCTCCATTTCGTGCCTGGGTGTTGGGTGTTGCGCACCTTTTCTTCGGCACCCCTTGCGTTTTGGGCGGCGGCGATGTTTGCAATCACGTTGGCGCTTCAGCCCGCTCATTGTGCAGCGCAACAAGAGATTTGCAAGCGCAAACAAATGCGATTCGAAACTCATCCGTGCTTTTCGTGCGCTTCCATTCTGACTGAGAAAATACACACAACCAACAGCTTTACAAAGCGTGTCGGCAGGTGACAATTCTCACGAAGAGCAAACACTCGATAAAAACGCTAAGACTAGTTTTTCGCCCACCTACATGTTTATAGTATATTGAACAACTAAAGCGGTTGGGGTAATATTTATTATAGTCATTATCAATCCCTTAACGGCCCTAGGGCATTTAAAAGTGCAAAAAATCTGCCTCGTGATTTTGTTTAACCAAAAACTCAATAAAAACGCAAACACTATTTTTTCGCCCACCTGTATTTTAATAGTATTTTCAGCCTCTAAATCGGTAAAAGTTGTAATAATATACACTACCACCTTACTAACTGTGTTCTAGACCTCGCCTCGCCTCAATCTATACCGCGGCTGGAAAATTGACTTTTAACGCCCCAGCGCTTAAAAGCCCTTGAGCGGTAATGTCCAGACCAAGCATGGAGTTTTTTAAAAATATTTTGCCCATGCCATATGAGTAGATAGAAACTCCATTTCTCGCCCTAGTTGCGAAATGTTGATATAAATTTGCGTCGAACATAAAAACTTAAAAACACTCTTGTTTTATTGGCAATTGGCTTTTTGCATGGAAATAGATTTGAAATACATTTTACCAAAAACAGTTCAATGGAATTGTAATGCCGTTGTAGAGCATGTTATTTTATTGCGTTGATTGCGAATGAATTAATCCAAACAGAGCGTGTACGCTGTTTAATGAACGCTGGGAATGCGCAAATTGTGTTTTTGGCCCAACTGGCAGGTTCTGGGAAAGCGTATAGAATGCTGGCGTTTTAATGCGGTTTAATACACTTTTAATGCTAGTCGGCGATTTTGATTCGCACGGGTATTACATTTATTTAATCAACCCAACGGCAGCGTTGCAATTTATTATAATAACTGTTTTAGTTTTAATGATTTTATCATTTTTCATTTGTGTTTTGCACTACTAAATAATTTTTGAAAATACATATTGCCTTTTAAAGAAGGAAAAACCCATGAATAAGGTATTTTGGGCGTTTTAACTTCCTTCGATAGAATTTAATGAAATTTTGCAGTCGCACTAATTAGACAATTTTAAGAAAAGAAATTATAAAAAAAAAATTCACCGCCTGTAAACGAAGATAATTTAAACAAATTAAACATGTAAAGGATAGGGAAAATATGTTTATGGGGTATATTTCCAAAACGGCTCTAAAAATGTAATTTATCTATTTTTTTTTAATTTTTAAGTTTTAAAATTGAAATATTTTACTTTTTCTATTTTTTTTTGCACTTTATCGAAATCTCGAAACCGAAACTCGAAACCGGTTTTTTTTTTTCATATTTCGCTCTTTTTTATAAAATGAGTTTCGGTTACGGTTACAGTAACCGTAATTTGATCAAATATTTCGGTTATCGGTTAATTTAACCGGTTTTCATCCCTGGTTTCGACAAAAAAATGCATCGTAAAGAGTTCTTTACGACTCTCAGCTTGATTGCGAAGATCTTTATAATCTTAAATTTTCAAAAAATATCAAGTCAGAATTTTTTTGATAAAAAACGTTTTCGTGGCACGCCCCTGATGCGCCTTGCATCTTTGCATTCAGCGGGGTGTGCGAATCGATGTCATTTATGCAATGCGCGTGTAATACTCACAAGTCACCAGTCAGTCACAACATTCCGGCCGAATTCCAATGTTGCAGTCGGAGAAACTATACACTATTAAACATATACAGCGAATTCATTTTAAAAGTATACATAGGCCCTTAATGCTATCCTAATGTATACCTGTAAAATAAACAAGATGTTTAATAAAAACCATAATAAATTGGAAAAGCTTCAAATTGAGGTTAGGTTATAACCTATAGGATAATTACGTTGAGTAAATGTTGCGGCAACACACTGTATACACTTTGTGGCATTGTGCGCCCAGCCTGCTGAAACAATGCGGCTTTCAGACGTTGTATTAGAGCGCGTCGCGACGCCACCCGCATACGTGGCGTACGTGTGCACCACCCACCCCTCGGGAGAGTAATGGCGTCTGGGCGGTGGTTGGCGCAGCTCGACGTGTGCGATATATGTGTCGGCGAGTTGCAATGTTTCAATGTTTCAAGGTTTGAACTTCTCGCTGCGCGTTGAAAAAAAAATGATCATTTTTTTACGGCTTTGTTTAGTTTCATCAAGATCAACATCAACTTCTAACCTAAAAAAGTCGAAAAAAGTGCTTTGCGCTGTGGCACCCATGCAGCGCAGCGCGACTGCCGTCCTCTTATCTTAATAAGTGCATTACACATCGTGGCTTACCGGAAATCCATTACTCTGGATCATCCTCCTGTGCGCCACCTTGGCGCTTCGGTCTTGGTGCTCTTGGCAAATCTCTTCATCGCCTCCCCACGCGCCCACCAGCATCCCAGCATGGAGTCGCTGCTTTACTTAACTTTATTCCGGAGACGAGGTGCTGAAAGTGGGTCCTCCTTGTGCGGCGATATTCGTTGGGAACGTGGGGATTATTAGCGGCGTATCGACTGAGAGCCCGATACTTTATCAGCGAGCGCACTTAAAACCCTAAGATGAACGCCCCTGTGGATTAATCATAATATGCTGGCGCTAGTTATAATGAAAATAAATGCTTTTCCAGTGTGGCGAGGTTAAGGGTAATCTGTAAAAATTCAATCTTCCGCTAGGAATTGAAAAAGTGAAAATGCAGCATTTTTATTCATAGAATAAGATCGAGGCATCGAGCCATCGAGGCAAGAAATAAAAGATGAGGTAATAGGAGGAATAGGGTCATCATATGAGCCGGGGTCAGGGCGACAGGTTGCGACGCCACGGCGCGCGGCGATAATTGGTTGTTTGCTCATTAACGTAATTGCCGTCAGTGCGCGTCGCGTAATGGCGTGATAATTGTGTGTGCGCCGCCTCCGGATGCTTAATTAAATGCAAACCCGCGCGCGGCTCGCGCATTTGTTTAAAATACGATCACGCGCAGAGTGCTGAAGAGATTCTGCGAATACAGCGAAGCTCTTTCTAGATTCTAGAGATCTAGATCTAGAGAACGGAAATGAGTCAAGAGCGCCATCTACCGATGAACATGCATTGTTGCATTGCACCACATTGCACATTCGTTTTGTTGCCGTTGTGGGATGAACATTAATAATTTTAGACCGTGTTTCTTGATGTTGGAACAGAAACGTGAGCTTTTACGATCCGAAGTAAAATAATAAAATCACGTCCAGACGCCACGCCAGCAAAGAAGTAAAACATAACGTTATATAATAAACTTGTTCTATGCTGTCATATATCCAGAAACCTTGCGCATCCACTATCTGCTACATTCCAAACACAATCTTGCGCCACGATGTTAATAAAACGCGAGAAAAGTTATGAAAGATATGTTTGTGAAGATTGAACACTGTAACACTGAACACTGAACACATGTCTCTCTACCAGTAGCGCCATCTCTTGACCAACAGCCTTTCTAATCTTAGATCTTAGTGTGGATCATGTCGTGATCATGTTAAAAATCCGAAATTATGTTCAGCGATAAAACTCTACCATGGACAGTCTTAATTTATAGTCGTTCCGTCCGTTCCTCGTCTTCTTATTTTCCGATTCGAGCATCAGGCACGGTGCGCGGTGATAAATCGCGATAACGACGAAGTAACTTTCAAAAAACACACGACCCACCGAGATACACTCTAAAATTGTTAATCATAGCATCACTTTTTGACAAATAAACGAGTAAACGCATCTGTCATTTCCATTTTTGCGTTAACATTTCAAAGAATATATATGACAATGTCATCACATGTGTAACAGTCCCAAGCCCTTGGGGGAATGCATATTTTATGAGCTGAAAGTAGGACGTGGCAGAACGATTGTGGGTTGTGTAGATGCCAGAGTGTCGTCGCCACTGCGAAACACATCAAAATCTTAATTTACTAAGTCCTTTGGCTGTTGTTGCTGCTGCTTGGTTAATCCGATTAAATTAGTTTCGGTATCTATTGTGCCGGGTGTCGATCTGTTATGTCAGCGTCTTCCCGTTCGGTAATCCGCTCCCTGCGCCTCCGCCATCGCCAGCTGCGTGCTTGTTAGTCCCGTTGTCGCCCGTGCTTTGCAATGTGAGAAGCCAAGCGCAGCCAAAACGTGAGCGGGAAGCTACGAATGTGGGCTTGAGCTTGAGCTTCAGGCCTTCAGCGGGTGGGGGGACGACGACTTAAGGCAACCGGAGATAACTTCATCCACTTCGACACCAAGCGAGAGATCTCAACATCCAGCACAGGACGCAGGAAGGATTTTGAGCTGGGGCTACACTTTATAAATATTTGAGATTCTGAGCGAAAGGATTGTCTCTGTAAAACGGGTATAGGACGCCGGAAATGAGGATTTTATTTATTCAACTAGTGGGAGGACACTACCACCCAAAGCAGTTAATTAAAATATCGCACCTCTAAGATCAGTTATAAGTAGGGTTTCACAAAGACAAGAATCTTGGTCTTGAATCTAATTCTTGATCTTATCTTGAAAATAATCAAGAAATATATTTTATTCTTGGCTTGGTATATTCTTGGTCTTTCTATCTTGTCTTGCCAAGATTCCAAGATTTCAAGATCTCGATATTTTGATCTTGATCTTGCAAAATCTTGACATAACTGATCTCGATCTTGAAAAAGTCTCCAAAAAATAAGTTGGCAATTCTTGTCTAGATCTCGAAAGGAAAATCTTGATCTTGAATTTCGAGATTCTCGCAAAACCTTAGTTATAAGTGCACGCTGAATGCGATAGGCCTTCCTCACTTTTGCTCTTTGCGCGCCGTAATGGCGAACGCAAACTCCTCCCCCACCTCCTTTGCCGCCGGATATGCGGGGATATGAGTAGAAGTTGCGGTAATAAGTTAATGAAGTACTTAGACTAACAAATTCGCTTCACTTTATATCCCGCCTCGTGCCTTGTCTCATGTGCTTCACAGCGGCGGAGGTCTCTCCGTCGGAAATTCCATTAAGTCTCATTCTCATTCGGTGGGGTGATATCCATTTTTCGCCGTCCCCATCAGCGCGTGCTGCCGCCCGCAGAGGATGTGTGCGAAGGATATCGCAAGATTCGCACAGGACACGAAACTAAATTTCTCCATTTCGCGTTTCGCGTGGACTTGCTCATTAAATCCTCGCCTTAATTGTATTAAAAGTTTAATTCGGTTTCGATGTTGCCGCTGCGCCATGAATCCGTCTCCCCGTCGCCCGGTTTTGAGCTTCGGGAGGGGGTGAATAACGCAAGACGGAAAAGTTTCCCGGCCGGGACTTTGCCAACTTATCAACTTATAAATAACTAATGCTTTGGTGGAGGAGCCCCGGACGTTTTCTGCTTTTTGCCCCCACCACCAGAAGCATGGACCGGCATTGTCGGCCCGAATTTCGCGCGCCATCGAGCAGGACCAAGCCGGACAAAAGCCGAATGCCTCCCACCATCGCATTTTTATTAATAAAAAAAAAAGAAGGAGAAACTTTTGTTTGGACTTCTGTATTCTGCTCCACTTTCCTAGTTCGCACATTTTTCCAAGCGAAAAGTTTTATTTTCCTGTTGGAAACTCCGGGAGCGCGCGCGCGCGAGGTTATGAAAGAAACCGCAAAATTGATTTCGTCCTTTTTGCCGCGGCGCGCCCCACCGCGCATGCTAGTTTGCGATTTGATATCATGCCATCAGGAAAATATGAAGCATCAAGTTGCGTCGCTCTGCGAAGTTGGGGAAAACTGGAAAACTTGGGGAGGGCGGTGGAAAATGTAATAAATTTACAAAACAGGTGCGAAAATCTCTTTCAGCCCTCTTTAGCGGCGCCATCAGTTCAACTTGCTCAACTCCATTGCATACAGAGTGTAACGCAATATCAGCTAGTCTTTTGTTGGCTGCCGCCGGTGGGGAAAGGACAACAACAACGCCTCATTTACATTAACTCGCTGCGATGGGAATACGGGCAGAGTGCGCGTTGACAAATATTAAGACGGATGACGGTTGCCAAGATTAAAACGCGAAAATACTCTCTACTCACGGTGTCACCTCATTTTCCGCGCGCGTCACGCCTCCTCCTGGAGGGCGCCCAAATTTGCAGTACGAGTGGCAGGATAATTAGTCTATTAGCGGGTGTTAACACTTTAAACACTTTGTATATGAACATTTTGAAGCGGGATAGAACTGATTAAATTCCGAAACTCATTGAAGTGCCCAGGATAACGACTCTTCTTTATTTCAAGCTATATATCTACCTATCTTTTATCCTTGATTACCTTTCGACGTACGCATATATTTATATCAAACAAAATTTTAGCACCTCTGGAAATTTACAACTTTTTTCGTTTATCCCAAAAATGGTGTTTATGCCTTGGCACATAAAATGCGCACCGTAAAAAACGACGCCTCGTTTGGGCCTCTATGACAGTTAATATTTGTCGGCCGCCGCCCGCGAAATTCTATCTCGCGTGGTGATCTCATGATGAGACCATAAAAGGAACTCACAGGACTCGGCGCGATGCGAATGATTCCCACCTATACGCGTGGAAACTCTCGGGACTGGCAAAAAGTTCAGTCTCGCATGCAAATCGCTTCAAACCGGAAGGCGGAGGCGGTTGTGATAGCCCAAGTTATTACAAGTTTCGGCACACATGTGTGCAGCTTGCCGCCAAAGTTTCGCTCCCTGGACGACATGGGAAAGTGAATAATTTCCAAATTTTGGCCAAATTTCAATTTGCAGTCACAGAGACCCAAATTACTTAGGTTCTTGCTGCTATATAAAAAAATTAATTACGTTTGCTGAAACGGAACGCATCATACTTCAGAATTTTCTAATAATTCTATAAGTTAAAGAAACGCTCTTTAAGGTGCACCTTATTGTAACTCTATCCAGAAACGGGAAGAGTTCTAAAATTACCTCTAAACTTAGGCATTTTTAATTTTTTGCAAACATGCGATGGATTCATTATATTTCAGAAACGCGCGTTCTTACTTTAAATTTCTTTGCAGATTATGATAGTTAAAGAATCGCTCTTTAAGGTGCACACTATTGTTTCCCTCTCCAGAAATGTGGATGGTTCTGAAATTACCTCTAAACGTTGGCATTTTTTATTTTTTGCAAACATGCGAT
>JARJDQ010028872.1:0-14535 GCA_030264215.1 Geostiba sp. GC000077
TTCAAAAGTTGTTTCTCTAATTTCTCTAATTGTCTATCAGGCAATACCATAAAAAAGCTATGTTACCATTTAAAATTCTGAAGTTGAGTGCAATTGCACATACTTCCGGTTACTTCCGGAAGTCAGTACTGCCTCCATTGAATTCATCATATACGCTTTGGGTATAGCTATTTTTTTCCGGACGCTCAACATCCAAATTCAATATAGGTACAGCTTGCTTTTATTTCTGTGCAATTCACTGCTGCTTAAAGTTTACATCAATCCGCCAAAAAGCATTCAAGGACTAGATTACTTGACACTGCCAAAGTTATTAGGAAAGAAATAGGCTTCATTCACGATCATGATTATCCAGATCCAGATGTGTTTAACCGATGTATACCACACACTGGATTACTGAATTTGTGTCTAGTTCTAGTAGAACATGAATCATGGAGGAAACAGGATAATTAAATGTGTTATCCATCCAGAGACATGTTCTTAATTGAACTTTTAAATTGAGTGAAATCTGAGGATAGGTACTAGGTAAGCAAACATGTTATCTGCGTACTGCGTATTGCACAAGTGCGCAACTAGGTAAGTAATCAATTAACGCCGTTCGGAACGTGATCACATTGTCGTCACAGGGCAATGAAAATAGCGCCCGAGGCGCAAACTGCATACGCACGAAAACAACATGCTGGAGTTTGTTTGCTCGCTCGGATTAACTGGCTGGACGCTGAATCAGCGAGGCGGCGGAGGCGGCGGCGGAGGCGGCGGATGACGACGTATTTCCCTAATACTAATGCAATGCCTACGAGCGTACGCAAGGTCATGTCCGACCGAATATCGGCGGCAGTCGCACGCGCCGCCCCAGGAACCCACACACGGTGCGGCGGGCGCGAGTGCACAACATACAGGGTGTCGCCGCCGCCGGCGCGCTGACGAATCGATTGGGCGCGCGGCGTGCGCCGGCGTCGGCGAGGGCGTATTGATCGTCCCCCGCGCGGCGGCGGCAGCGGCCGCGAAGACGCACGCGCCGCGAGACAAGATGCTCGCCGCCGCCATACGCGCTCTCGACCACGGCGATGACGGCACGCCACAGCGCTCCGTGCACAACCGCCCGCCGCTGCTGAAGAGGCAGGCCCCCAGTCTGCGAAGAGTTCTCCACCATCCACAGCGAGGGTGATTCTCTCCCGGGTAAGATGCAGGCGATCTTATTGTGATGACGGATCTGATTGTGTAATCGTCGCGAGTGTAGCCGTCCCCATGGTGTCCCCGTGTGTGTCTGATGGTGTATGCGTGTTGTTTAATCGATCGCGAAGTTCACATCGGTTCAGTTCAATTCAGGTGAAGTAATCGGTCAAGTGAATCGTAGAATCATTGTTTTGCGCCGAATTTGTGCCGATTCCGGGCACCGGGCGAAATGTCACGCCGTCGAGTGCTCTTTTAACGCCATATTCGACGTAACGATTCTTCAATCATTTTCTTTCCGTGGGACTTGAAAGGGCAAAGAGCAATTTAACATAAATGTTCCAGACAACGACCTAAGGTGTAAGTACCACACTAAACTCATAATCCAGTCTGCGTCATACTGATACTTTTATCCTCTGATGGGGTTGCTATCAAATGTCGAGGAAATTTTAATGTTGCTCCAACCTATAGACACGCCACTTCTTCGCCGTGATACATTAACAGTTTTTTCGTAGCAGCTTCGCCATACATGCCAATACACCTTGCGTGTAAGTATTCTTTACTATGTATAACCAATGGTATAACCCTGGATAGAGTCGATACTGCGATACTGAACGTGAACACTGAACATCAAATCAATATCATTCACAGAAGACTCAGAACTCTGAATATCAAAGGTTTCAAAATTCGACGGAAGCGACGGAAGTTTAGCTCTGCAAAGATTTCGATCCGTGGCTCGATGTCGAGGTCAAGTCAAACCCTTTAATTCGCCTAATTGGCGAATAAAGGTGGTGAGGTCTGCCTGCGTGGCTACGTGCCGATGCTCCGAAGTCGGATGAGCAAATTATTAACTTGGGCCTCTGGCGGGGCCAGCAGCATGATGAAAACGTCAATTTGTTTGAACGACGAATTGGGAAGTGCCATTACGAGCAACTGCGCACATTCACCTCCGGGCAGTAATTAATTCCATTATGTTTGCCTCTTCGCATTAGCATTCATTTCTTTCGTGCATCGCTAATTATTCGAGAAGAAATTTCTATTGCGCATCTGTGTTGGGTGCTCAGTTGTTCGTGCATGCGCAGTTGAATGATATTGAAGTGCGGTTATGTAGTTAAGCTCGTATTGTTATTAGAGCTGCCTTTGTTTGGCGCATTGGAGCTTTGGAGGTAGTGCACGGAGAATGCTAGAGAGTGTATTTATATGACAATGGCGATTGTATTTTCCGCAAGTTCCTGACCTAATTGCTGTTTTTCGCCCGAATCGATCTCGCCCGCCGCCGCAAAAGCCGCACCATATAAACGCCGACTAAGACAGCAGCGGAAAATAGTAAACACCACATAAATAAGAAAAATAAATACGTTTATTTTATTGCGCGGCGAACTTGTTAAGGGTTGAAAAGTGCTGCTACGTTCAGCCGCTTGGCAATGGCGTGCGTATGAATGCAGCGGCGGCGCAATGAAAAATTCAGCAGCGCTCTTATATTTGTGCTTCAGAGCGAGCACGCGTGCTTATGTACGCCGCCACCGCCGCCATGCGTTTGCCTCCCCCCCTCAAGTCGGCAGTCTGATGTCGTAAATATTAGGAAATTTAGTGTGGCGCCCTTTTCGCTTGCTGCCGCGTACCTGTTCACTTGCTAACTCCCAGCGGCCACATTTGGTCCATCCTGCACACATGTCTGCTTTTGCGGGAGCCCTCTTTATCTCAAGATGCTCGCCGGAGGAAGGCAGCTCTATTATTTTTGCGCCTTCTGAGAGCCCGGCTCCTGCTTCGCCTTCATGTATTATTTTGCCCTGCTCGGACGGTTGCATATGTTTTCTTCGCCATCCTCGCATCGTGTGGGCATGTGAAATACATTTAGAAAGCAACACAGCAAGTGCACAGCGATACTGAACAACTGAATGAAGACCGTTGAGGGACGTAGGAGCTAAAGAAATGAAGAACGAAAAAAAGAGAGAAAAAAAGGAAGGTGGTTTGGGCAATATGTTAGCCGGGCTTGGGGCCAAAACCGTCGCGTCGACATGTCCCACAATCAAGGACTTTGAACTTTATAAATGCATTATGTGCGGATCTGTTTGAATAATTAATCTAATTTGCTGGCGTATATGGTTCACAGAAAGTGACTTGGTACAGAACCAGCAGCGTAACCAATCGGCAAGATGTCGTCGGTCAAAGTCGCGGTACGCGTCCGCCCCTTCAACAACAGGGAGATTGGGCGCGAGTGCAAATGCATTATCGAAATGGGCGGCAACACAACAGGTAATCAAATATGACAGTTTGACAGTCATGTTCGGTCTTTGATTGCATCGTTCGCCTCTGGCACTTTCAGTAATCGCCAACCCGAAATTACCACCCGGTTCCAAGGAGGACAAAAAGAACTTCAACTTTGATTATTCCTACTGGTCACACAATGTAAGCGCAATTCCAAATCGCATCAAGGGGCAATCTATGACCATTTTCTGTGTTTGATCGATGCAGGAGGATGATCCGGAGTTCTCCTCGCAATCAATCGTCTACAAAGACATCGGCGAGGAGATGCTCGAGCATTCCTTCGAGGGGTACAACGTGTGCATCTTCGCGTACGGCCAGACTGGCGCCGGTAAATCCTATACGATGATGGGCAGGCAGGAGGAGGGCCAGGAAGGCATCATCCCGCAGATCTGCAAGGACCTCTTCAAGCGCATTCACGACACGAACACTGAAGAGATCAAATACTCCGTGGAGGTGTCCTACATGGAGATTTACTGCGAGCGCGTGCGCGATCTGCTCAATCCGAAGAACAAAGGCAATCTGCGTGTGCGCGAGCATCCACTGCTGGGGCCCTACGTCGAGGACTTGAGCAAGCTGGCAGTCACCAGCTATGAAGACATTCATGACTTGATCGATGAGGGTAACAAGGCTCGCACCGTTGCGGCGACGAACATGAATGAGACCAGCTCGCGTTCGCATGCGGTGTTCACCATTTTCTTCACTCAACAAAGGTGAGGTCCACTGTCCGCGCACAGGCCATCTGACTTGATGGACGCTGATGATTGCAGATATGATGAGACGACGGATCTATGCACGGAGAAGGTCTCCAAGATCTCGTTGGTAGATCTGGCTGGGTCCGAGCGCGCCGACTCCACAGGCGCCAAGGGCACGCGTCTCAAGGAGGGCGCCAACATCAACAAGAGCTTGACCACGCTGGGCAAGGTCATCTCAGCGCTCGCCGAAATCGTAAGTACACTGCCATTGCCGCATACTCATCGTATGCAGCAAACGCTTTGAAGCAAAAAACAAACGAATATATTTTCTTTGTTATTTGTTGCTCATTCCATTGTAACATGAAATGCGTGGAACCACAGTCGGTAAGTGCCCTACACCTATCATTTTGGGCTCTAGTGAAATGGCGCCGCATAACAGTCGCTATCCTTTCCAGGCGTCGAAGAGTAAGAAATCCAAGAAGGCGGACTTCATTCCCTATCGCGACTCGGTCTTGACTTGGTTGCTGCGCGAGAATCTCGGCGGTAACAGCAAAACCGCAATGATTGCGGCCATCTCGCCAGCCGACATAAACTATGACGAAACGTTATCCACACTCAGGTAGGTAATCGCTGCGTGCCAATTAGCACGGTCATCAACGTGTGTGACATGCGCGCTATAATGTGCCCCGCAGATACGCCGATCGTGCGAAACAGATCGTCTGCAAGGCCATCGTCAACGAGGACGCCAACGCCAAACTCATCCGCGAGCTCAAGGAGGAGATTCAGAAACTACGCGAGCTTCTGAAGCAGGAAGGCATCGAAGTGCACGAAGGTAGGCAGAAATCAATACGCGAATGTTGTCCACCTGTACATTTCGAAACAGACCTAATCGCGTTTAGAGTTAGAACTTAGAACTTAGTTCGACATGTAGTAGTACCAATTGGCAAAACCACACTCACGCCCTTACGCGTATTCTCTTTCGACAATGAGTGAAATTCTTCTATAATGCATAATATCATACATACCTGCTTCCCATTTTTTGCCAAAAGAGGCAAACTCTAAAAATCACTCGAACACACGCACATTGTTGCATAATTAACAGCAATTTTGAGTACAAGTATGATGCTCGTGTAACTGATGTTGTGTATTATATTGCCCCGCTCGAACGCACGAATTCTCGATAGGCCCCGATGGTAAAGTTGTGTATGAGAAAAGGGAGCCGACGCGTAAGTACACGTACATTTCGTATGCGTACGCATATCTACTCAACATACCCACACAATAACGAGTCTTGTATTGTACTTTGTCTCAAACTACACACAAATATGCCGGGTGTATCCGAAACTGCTCACAAGTCAGGTTAAACCTGTTTTTTTCAAGCAAGAACAGGACGTAACGCTTGTGGCAAACTTTCTGTACACTCTGGCGTAACTTGAGCTTCCTTGCCTATTTTATTGTGTGCGGCTTACGCCTTCATATCAGAGCAAACCGTTGTCATTGGTATCTGAATCAAATTCGAGTGCGTCACCTAAGCGATCATTGCGCATTGGCAGTCTCACTGCAATTTCTAATGCCAATTTTGTATGTTTGCATATTCTCTGCGAACCCATCATTGTTTGTATTTGAGTTTGTTGATTTGTATGTTATGTATAAGTTTAGTATGGCTTCGATCATTCGTGATGGACCGAGCGTTAGCAACAAAGTCCTATTCGTAAATTCTAGCTTTCCTAGGCTGTGGCGATATGATTCATACTTCTGTTGATGTTGAACTGTTTACTTTGCGTTCGATTTGTTGTCCTGTACGTACATGTAAAGCGGAATGTGTACTCAACGCTTTTTTTTTCCTCATTCCGCGCTGAGACACCCAGGCGTGATGCAGATTGACAAATGCTGGTTTTCTTTTCATATTGGTTTAGGCGCTGAGGAGGTGACGCGCAACAACAAGGAGAATAATGACAACCAGCGGATGCGCACAGCATCTACCACCATTGCGGAGAAGGCGGTCGATCAACTGCAAGCCAGCGAGAAGCTCATTGCAGGTACTTACTTTTTATACGCGCCAAACCGCGTTGTATGTAAAGTTCTTTCTGATACGAATTGCAAGAACTCAATGAAACCTGGGAGGAGAAACTCAAGCGCACGGAGGCGATTCGAATTCAGCGCGAGGCTGTCTTCGCCGAGATGGGCGTCGCCGTCAAGGAGGACGGCATCACGGTGGGCGTCTTTTCGCCGAAACGCACCCCGCATCTGGTTAACCTGAACGAGGATCCCTCGATGTCCGAATGCCTCATTTATTACATCAAAGACGGCGTTACGCGTGTTGGTTCTGCAGGGGCAAACCTTCCGCAGGACGTGCAGCTGTCGGGGTCGCATATCCAGCCGGAGCATTGCACGTTCGAGAACAAGGATGGAGTCATCACGCTGACGCCGATGAACGGCGCCCTGATTTACGTCAACGGGCGGGAGATCATCGAACCCTTGGTCCTGAAGACTGGCAGTCGCGTTATCCTCGGCAAAAACCACGTGTTCCGCTTCAACAATCCGGACGCACCACGCGAGAAGCGCGAGCAGAGCAGCCCTGCGGAACCAGTGGACTGGAACTATGCACAAATCGAGCTGCTGGAGAAGCAGGGTGTTGATTTGAAGGCCGAGATGGAGAAGCGCCTGAACAACCTGGAGGAGCAGTACCGCAAGGAAAAGGAAACCGCTGACCAACTTTTCGAGGAGCAGAGAAAGGTAACTTATCTTTTAGTTCCCTAGCGTGCCGTCATTAAAATTCTGTGTGTATTTTTGTGCAGTGCTACGAAGCGAGGATTGATGCGCTGCAGAAGCAGGTCGAAGAGCAAAGCATGACGATGTCCATGTACAGCTCTTACACGCCTGAGGACTTCAATAACGAGGATGACATTTTCGGTAAGTTTCCAATTTAACTTCGTCCCAGTTCGTTAAAAAATGTCGTAAAATCAACGTTGCCAGTTGTGTCTCGAATGACTAATCATGTAAACATTCTCAAGTATTGTTCTTAATACTGAAACGAATGTCACTTCAATTTTGCACCAAAGACAAGTTCTATGCAGCACAATTAATGAGAATCATGCATGCAGTGAATAGTAATGAATTCAATAACAAGTAGCAGAAGCAAATGTTATGCAAACATTCGTTTAATTTGCGTTTTGTTATCTATTGTTTTGAGACTTGTTTACATGATTATATCCTCGTTAAAATGTCCAACATCGAAACGATATATCGCGAATACTATGCTCGCGTCCTCCGTGAGGTATTGATGGGGAGCCGCAAATGTTTGCAGTGAACCCTCTGTTTGACGCAGAGTGCAATTGGACCGAACGAGAGTTCGAACTGGCTGCGACGGCGTGGCGCAAATGGAAGCATCATCAGTTCACATCGCTGCGGGACGACCTATGGGGCAACGCGATCTTTCTCAAGGAAGCCAACGCTATATCGGTGGAGCTGAAGAAGAAAGTAGGTCTATTTATGCTTCCATTGTGAACCGGTAACTAAAAAGATATGTTGTCCCCGCAGGTCCAGTTTCAGTTTACACTACTAACCGACACATTGTATTCCCCACTTCCGGTTGATCTGCGCCCAGCAATTGATTACGAGGCTGATGAAGAATGCATACCATCAAAGACGGTTGTTGCCGTTGAGGTGCAGGACACGAAAAATGGCGCCACCCACTACTGGTCGCTGGACAAACTAAGGTAATTTTATGCTAGTTACTCGGATCGCATTTTAAGGTTTCCAGTATAAGGGTTGTATGCAAAAAACGCGAAGCGACGGTTTACTAGAACAGAATAGTGATTGTTGTGTCGATTCCTGTTGGGTAGGCAACGTTTGGAGTTGATGCGTTTGGTGTACAATAGCGAGGAATTCAGCGTCCGCAGGAATCCAGAAACACCATCTCCCGTAGGCGGGGAGGAAACAGGCCTGCTCAGTTGCATTGCGCCCTGCCAGTCGGCGGGCTTCTCGCTCGCCAACCTAATGCCCTCGAGGTTGGTGCCACCCATCAAGTAACAACAAGCTGAATGTTGTTTTGAATGCTTTGTCTATTCTAAATCCGGCTACGTTTTCGCCTTCTTTTCCTTGCGTTTCGAATGTTGTATTCCTAATAATCGCTGCGTCTCTATTGGCAAATAGAGATGTAACATAGAATGTGCTTTGGTCGTTCTTTTTGAGTTCGTTTTTTTTTCGTTTGAATCGGTGGCACCAAGACCTCAATTATCCGCAAGCGACCAATGTCCTGGCAATGGGTGGTAATCAGCGCTATTTTCACCTTGCAGGCAACGCTTGGAGCTGATGCGCGAGATGTATCACAACGAGGCGGAGATGTCGCCTACCTCGCCAGATTACAATGTGGAGTCGTTGACCGGCGGCGATCCATTCTACGACCGCTTTCCGTGGTTCAGGCTTGTCGGTCGCGGCTTTGTTTATTTGAGCAATCTTCTTTACCCAGTGACGCTCATCCATAAAGTGGCGATCGTCAGCGAGAAGGGCGATGTACGAGGATATCTGCGTGTTGCGGTCCAGGCTGTAATGGATGAAGATAACTCTGACCAGGTGGGCGTGCGACAGAGCGCTCGCATCGCCTTCGAATCACCCAAGGGCGCCATAATGGAGAAGAACGCGCAGAATTTAGAGGAGCGTATCGTCGAAGGACACAATGCCATCGACCCCATCAAGCTGGATGAATTAATCGAATGCGACGCAGATTCTGGCCGCGGTGACAGCTCGGTCTCCTCGGACCTAAAGGAGGAAGAGATCCCCGAGCATTTGGCCGTTGGCAAAGAGTTTACATTCCGCGTGACCGTTTTGCAAGCTGTTGGCATCTCCACAGAATATGCAGACATCTTCTGCCAATTCAATTTCCTCCATCGACACGACGAAGCTTTCTCCACCGAACCTGTTAAGAACACCGGCAAGGGCACACCGCTAGGATTCTATCATGTGCAAAATATAACAGTATCCACGTCCAAATCGTTCGTTGAGTATATCAAGACACAGCCGATCGTGTTTGAGGTCTTTGGCCACTATCAGCAGCACCCACTACACAAGGACGCGAAACTGGAGGGCTCGGTGCGACAACCACCACGCCGCATGCTACCACCATCGATCCCCATCTCGCAGCCGGTGCGTTCGTCGAAATTCGGCGCACTACCCTCACCATGCACGGCGCACATCCACGCCAAGGTTGACGTCCTCGTCTGGTTCGAGATCTGCGAGCTGGCGCCTAACGGCGAGTATGTACCGGTCGTCGTTGAGCACAGCGACGATCTGCCCTGCCGCGGCTTGTTCCTGCTGCATCAGGGCATCCAGCGACGCATACGTATCACCATCGTACACGACCAAGCAGCTGAGATCAGGTGGAGGGACGTGCGCGAGCTGGTCGTCGGCCGCATCCGTAATAGCCCCGAGTCCGAGGACGACGAAGACAATGACAATTCGGTATTATCCTTGGGATTATTCCCCGGCGAGTATTTAGAGATTCCCGGAGACGACAGGACCATGTTCCGGTTTGAAGCAGCATGGGACAGCTCCTTGCACAACTCGCCATTGCTTAACCGCGTGTCCGCACAAGGCGAACAAATATTCATGACCATTTCTGCATACCTGGAGGTACGTCCATCATAATCATTCAATTTGTGCACTCTTGGTTACATGTCAATGTTTTACCAGCTGGAAAACTGCGGACGCCCAGCGATCATCACCAAAGATCTCAGCATGGTCATCTATGGACGCGATGCGAGGACCGGCCCACGATCACTGAAGCATCTTTTCTCTGGAAATTATAGAAACGCGGAGGCAAATCGCTTATCAGGAGTCTACGAGTTACTGTTGCGGCGCGCAAGTGAAGCAGGTAGTCCAGGTAGTTCCCCATAGGATAGTTTTCATCCCTATCACTCGTCCTTTCAAATGCCCCCGCCTACAGTTAATTTAGTATTTGCTACTTTGATCATTGAGAGTGGTGGATATGTTATGACTTTATCGGTTTCTGCAGGAGTTCAAAGGCGTCAACGTCGTGTGCTTGATACCAGTTCGACATACGTACGAGGTGAAGAAAACCTGCATGGCTGGCGACCACGGGGTGACTCGCTCATCTTCGATCACCAGTGGGAGCTGGAGAAGTTGACGCGTCTTGAGGAGGTTGAGCGCGTTCGGCACACTCTTTTCCTGCGCGAACGTCTAGGTTTAGACCGCAACTGTGGCGTCAACAAGCTTCAACTCGAATACACGAAGAGCGAGAAGGAGGTGTGCAACATGGTCGCGAAGAACAACAACATGAACGTTACCCGTATGTCGATAATACATACGCATCTTTAACGTTGGCCTAATGATGATTGTTTGTTTCAGCTGCGCTGGAAGTCTATGAATACAATGACAAAGAGCGCGAGCTTCTCAACAAGTGCGTACGCCTCATTCAGGGCCGTACGCGTGAGAATACCAACAACGTCAGCAGCTCCACGGTCGCTAGCCCCTCGGAGGAGATGTCCGAGATGTCCACGAGCATGATGTCCTCCTGCTGTCTGGATCTCTGCTCGCCGGAGCGCGCGGCTCTCCCCGGCGAGATGGCGCCCTTCCCGCCAATACCATCATCACCACCCGGTCCCCGAAATCCCGAGCTTGTTCTATACGTACCCGACATGGAGGAGATTCGGATATCGCCGGTGGTAGCGCGCAAGGGATACCTCAACGTGCTCGAGCACAAGACGCATGGTTGGAAGAAGCGCTGGGTCGTAAGTATTCTGGCCGCAATGCACCAAGCGACTTAATGTTACAGTATAATTTTTAGGCCGTACGACGTCCATACGTCTTCATATTCCGCGACGAGAAGGATCCCGTCGAGCGAGCGCTGATCAACTTAGGGACCGCGCAGGTGGAGTACTCCGAGGATCAGTCGGCAATGGTGCGGCTGCCGAATACATTCAGCGTGGTGAGTAAGCATCGCGGTTACCTGCTACAGACGCTGCACGAGAAGGAGGTGCACGACTGGTTGTACGCCATCAACCCGCTGCTCGCCGGACAAATTCGATCGAAGTCCGCGCGGCGCAATCCCATCGCCGCCACCAAACCGCAGACGTACGAGGGTGAGGCGCAACCGGGCAGCGCAGTGTCGAGCAAATGAGATTTGCTCAATATGGAATCTGTACTTGTTTACTAAATGACAACAATATGCTGAACAACTATCACGTAGTACCGTAAATCAAGACCCAAAACGCCTCCCCCCCTAACTAATTCAATGTTTCTAGTCACAAGAACATGTGTACATTTTGTTTGTTAATTTGTGTCTCGGGACATTTAGATTATGTACAAATTTTCGTTTTTAAAGGGTTACGAATGGCGACACTAAGCTGAAATACAGACGTGTGAGTGTGTGTGCTCAAGTACAGGTTTCATATGAATACCTAGGCAAAAGTGAATGCATGCATTGAACTCATTTAATTTCGTTGACGAATTATTTATATTTATTACACATATTGTTATTAAGTTATTATTAACGTTACGAATGAGTTACATACATGAACGAAGTTTACCAATGGCAAAACTAAGGTCGTAGTAAAAATCTAGATACAATTCGCTTATGGAAGAATACCAGGAAAAGAATCGCAATGTAAAAGGAAGAACAATTATTCAGAAAAAAAACAAATCGGAATTGGATTTCACAACAAATGCGCATATTTTATTACATTTATTAGATTAATTCCAAAGAAAAATTACCAATGAATAAGTACTGATAACAAAATATCGATCTCAGTGTGTTATAATTGCTTGTATCATAGAATTACTACTATACTACACTATAATCGATCAACTAACAAGATGTTAATCTAAAAATGAAGTAAGCAAACCACTAACTTAAGGGCCTCATGAACAACAATTCTTAGAACTGTTTAGTTGATTTCAAATGCTTTAAGATGAACATAGACCAGCAACGAACGAAGTTCGCACCTTGACGAGATCGGCAAATTATACAAATCTATCAAGTGCAATGTACAGGGTGTTGTTCACTGAAATGCAAACATATATTAAAAGGTTCTGCATTCGCTTATTATTATCAGTTTTTGTCGGGTAGGGGGTATGTATATATGTATGGTCAAAATCTCTGGCGTCAGTAAATGCAAGGTTTACTTTGCACGTTCACGAGTTGCATGATCGTTTGGTATTTGGTTATCGAAACACCACGCACCCAAATCTATGTAGTTGCTCTGTTACTAGATGTTTATAAAATTGAGAAAGGAGCGATCGATGAACAGGCAATGAAGTGTTGATTTTATTTTATGTTTTGTATCGCAATGTGCGTTGTGGCATTCATTGTTAGTTGAATATGTTATGATTCACAAACGGACGACAGTCGGAAACACTGCACAGGACGAGAAATACTAGTAACATTCCCAAAACTTTTATCTATATTCTCTACAAAACTAGTAAAAGTAATGCTAAACGCTTTTAAATACGACGTATACTGACTATTCCAGGAAACGTTGCCTTGAAACTCTACGGAGCATTTGAATGAAATACGCAAGGCCATTGCACACAGAATTTGGCACATTTTGGGAGTTACCGAACACGAGATGGGCTAACGCGAAAGCTGATGTTTTCTCCGAGATAAAATGAAGCTACGATTATTTCATTTCAGACCCTCTGTTGGTTTCTTTGCGATTGATGATTTCTTGGAACACTCAGCCGTTTGCAATCATTTAAATTTGAAAAACTATCTAAAGAAAATGCAAGCCAATTGCATGCTACATATATGAATGTATAATATTGACTTAACATATTTAAGGAAGAAAAGAAAACTTAATATAAGATGAAACAGATTTAAACTATTAAGAATATACAGATGCAGATGCGTGGAGAAGAGTCAAGACGATAAAAATGATATTATAGGTGAAGAATTATTGATTATGTAAAATGTATAATAAATGTACTAGTAAATTATTATTAATATTAACAGATTTATGTCAATTGGTCCTATAGTTCTTGAAATACATATGTTTCTATCTCCTCTCATTTTTGCAATATCCATATCCTCTTGCTATCACATACGAATTACGATTTCAACTTAATTTCCCTAGCGACATATTTTCCTATTATACTTGAATATAGCTCCTTTTTTAGAGAATTATTTTTAGAAAATCGAAAATCCATTATATTTTCCTAACACGTACTCCGAGCAGACACTCCGTCCCAACACACAGTCATTGCGCCGGAAGTGCCTATAAATCAACTTTTAAAAGTTTTTACGAATTATTTTGATACTTTGACGACTATCGACGGAATATCCTTTATATTTTCCGAACGTGTGGTGTTTTTCCTCTATCATTGGTGATTCTGATAGCCCAGGAAAAGCTCTTTAATATGCACCGCGTCCAACCCCTCATGGCTCCAGAAGTGACTTAAAATCAACTTAGAAGTTTTGGCGATTTCTTTTCTTCTATATTTTGACGACGTTCGGCGGAAAATCCTTGATATTTCTTGAACGCATACTCCGTTTGAAAGTTTCTCTCCGGATTGTGATAGTCAAGAAAACGTTCTTCAAGCTGCATCAGGTCCCAACACCCTTAGGGCCCGGTAAGTGCAATTTGAAATTTTGATACATTTTTCGATATTTTAACGACATGCGACGGAAAATCCTTCATTTAATTTCCGAACCTGTGCTCATTTTTTGACATTCTTTGCCGATTCGGATAGTCAAGAAGACGCTCTTCAAGATGCATTCGGTCTCAACCCTCTCAGGGCTCGGTAAGTGTCCTAAAATACAATTTGAAATGTTGATAATTTTCTTTTTACATTTTGACGACATGCGCCGGAAAATCCATAATATTCTCCGAACGCGTGCAGCTTTTGGAAGAATCTATGCGGATTATGATTGGCAAGAAGACGCTCTTTAGGATGCACCTCAACCCTTAACCCCCAACCCCCTCAGGGCGCGGAAAGGGCCTTAAAATAAATTTGGAAATTTTGATCCATTTCTTTCGATGTTTTGACGACATGCAACGGAAAATCCTTCAAATCTTCCGAACGCTTGCTGCTTTTGAAAGTATCATTGCTGATTCTAGTTGGCAAGAAGACGCTCTTTAAAATGCACCTTGTCCCAACCCCATGAGGGCCCCGGAAGTGCATTAAAATCAAATTTTAAAATTGTCCGATTTATTTTCATATTTTGCTTTATATTTCCCGAATGCGTACCCTTTCTTTAAGTATCTTTGCTGATTCCGGTTGGCAAGAAGACGCTCTTTAAAATGCACCCCGTCCCAACCCCATCAAGACCCCGGAAGTGCCCTAAAATCAAATTTGGCAAATTTCCGATTTATTTTCATATTTTGGTTTATATTTCCCGAATGCGTACCCTTTCTTTAAGTATCTTTGCGGATTCCGATAGGCAAGAAGG
>JARJDQ010028873.1:0-12381 GCA_030264215.1 Geostiba sp. GC000077
TTAAAACCAAAACAAGTTTTCTCTAATACTTTTCGAGTTACAGTGCTTCAAAGATTGGCCATGGTCGAACAAGGTCGTGATTTTTGACGTATAACTCGAGAACAGTTAAATTTATTGCAAATTTTCAGTAATCTTTTTACTAGACATTAAATTCTGAACAAGTTTTATCCGAAAAAAATGCGGTACACCTGCTAGTTTTCGAGATATCGGCAGTGCCTACTCAATTGAGACAGGCTCTATACGATAGTATGTACAGGGTCTCCAAAAATGCCCGAATACCAACCACGTTACGAAATGTTTGTGGTTACTTCTTAACCAGAAATATAAATTGCAGTCTTTTGAATTTCCCTCGTTACTTCTATGGTAATACATATCCTTGTCAATTTACAAAGGAATTGTAAGGAAATGTTTCGGAAGTCAAAAACATGGCGGAAAAAAAGTAGATAAATTGTTCTTCATGGCCGAGATTCTTTTGTTTTAATTAAATCTGTAATTGAAATATTATTTAATGTGTTATCTATCCCAATTGAAATGTTTGATCCATTGGCAATATCGTAGGAGGAATTGCATTTTAAAGTTTCAATTCTGAGCTAATAACTATAGATTTGAAAACTTGTTTTCTTAAACTCAATTCCTCCTATAATTTTGCCAAAGGATAAAAAATGTCAATTGGAGAAGTTAACAAATTAAATAATATTTCAATTACACCTTAGATTAAAACAAAAGAATAATTAGAAACAAAGTTGATATATAAAATTTAACGCTCTGTACCTTGGCCATGAACAACATTTATAAATCCTCCAGAGATAAGTCGCGACTAATGAATCACCCTGTATAGTGAAATTATTTTAACGTCCGCACACTTTACATTTATGAAGATATTACCCATGTCTCTATTCCACTTGTGGAGTTTGTACAAAAGAGTTTGTAGCTTGATAAAAGTGAAGGGCGGACGTTAAAATAATTTCACTATACAATATCTATTGAAAAACTCAACAGAAATATCCTCCCAACTCTTGGATTTGACCCGTGAACCTTCAAATGTTTGGATCTGCAACCAAAGTGCTTGATGAGGTCCTTCGAACCGGATAAACACATAAAACTAATTGATAATGATATCGTAATAGTTATCATTAGTTAATGATAATTGGTAATTGATCAGAAGCATGAATTATCATTTTATCATCGATGACATTTACGATCGTTATAGTTACTTAGTTAAAAAAAAGTTCAAACTGTCGCAGAAGCACACTGATGATGTGATGATAATCATGATACATGTGTTGGTTTTATGAAGATGTTAAAAAATGGAAATTTTCCACTTTGGCTATAATATTCTTTTCTAATCTGTATTAAGCTCGCTCGATGATTTCCGCATAAAGCCATATGTAATGATATCCTATCTTAAGTGCCTTGGTGTGCCGAGTGCTGGGGCCTAATTACACGAGCGAGCAAAACGTCCCAAACTTGTCGAACCTGTACCTGTACCTGTACCTGTACCTCTACCTCAAACTCCACCTATACTTTTCTATGCAAAGCCTCTGCATTCAAACACGCGGATCAAGATGACAAGTGTAAAAAAGCGCGGCTTAACGAGCGCAAGTCAGCAACAAGCATGCTCTAGCGGTTATCACATTTGCATAATCAGATCGGAAATTAACTGTTCAAGTCGCCGCGGTGCGGCGCATGCCTTTAAGACCTTCTTTTTTGTCTTTATTTTTTGGTTTGATGTTGATTTGAGATCAACGAGTCAACGACAGGTCTAAAATCTACTTTGCCTTAGTAGACTAATTATTTATTAATATCTCGTCTCTCATGGCATCATGTATAATAAGTTGTCTAATATTCAAAATAAAGTGAATATGAATATTGAATGATTTTATTGCGCCTATGGCTAAATTTATGTTAGGCGACTATTCTTAGGTTTTTGCGATTGTTCTCAAATTCTGTTATATGATTGGCTGAATTCCGAAATATAACAAAAGCATAGCATATATAAAAGTACGAATAATCGTCTATTATGAATTAAAGCTAGTTTTATTGGATCATTCAACAAGATTTCAGGACTTTCAAAAAAATCTGCAGGAAAAATCTTTTGTAAAATGAGAAAAATTTTACAGATTTTAAAATTGCTAATATCCTATTAAATTGGATTGTGTATTTTTTACAGGATTTTAAATATTTTAGGGATTTTAAGGATTCTTTGTGAAAAAAACACATCTTCATAAAAATTATTCTTCGAGTTATTCGTTATTTAAGTAGTAGAGAATATTATACAAATTTAATCATGTTTTTACATTAAAAGTGACGTTAAAAAAATCAGAAAAAAATATAATAAGTAATAAGGAAACCTTGCTAATTCCAAAAATAAAAAGCACGTGAGTCTTTCGAATTGTTATTTGATGTTCGAAGAAAAAGCAGTCCAGTGAAATCTCTTCAAAGTTTGGACATTTGTAAGCTTTCGGAATTTTGGAAGATTGGAAGCATTGTGTTGTCGTGAGTGTAATCGCATCTGTAATTTTTTGGCAGCATGCGAATTATGACTGCATTACTGGGCTTGTTTTTGTTTGTTTATTTAGCGATCCTGACCTAGCGCAACACGCGCGAAATTTCATGGCGCGCGCGTTCGCGACCTCGACTAGTCGTGCGCCGAAAATCGACAGTCACACACACAACAATACAACAATTCACTCCTTCCTTCACTCTTCCCTCTTGACTCGTTGACGCGACAAACGTCAACCTCCCAGCTTGTGGCTCAAACAACAACATTTTATTGTCAATGTTAATATCTGTCTACTGTCTGCACTATCATCAGCTCTTGTTTTCATTTAATATCCATTGCGAGATTGCGACACGACAGCCTGATTAATATATACTATTTTCATATTTCTAATTTCGTTCCACGCTGGATTTAATGAATTAATCTTGTGCCTGCAGTATAGTGTAAACAAGTTGCTTCATAGTTTTGAAACTACGGACTTAAACTCCAGCGCCCTCAAAAAGTTATAAAAAAAAACTTGCATGTTGCATTGCAGGTTTTTGAAGGCAAAAAAATATGCACAGACATCAAATCGTAGACACGTAAACGATTGCAACACGGATTCCGCGGGGTCGAGCGGCTTTTTGGTGTCGTTCGCCTGCGCCGTCCAGACACAGACTATACAACGCCCGCCGGTAATGTCAATAACAAATATGTGTATTAAAAAATTGCCCGCCTGCCCCGAATGCCACGGACATTGACTGCATCACTTTTATATGCCAGTGTGTGGCGTTGCCTAACATTGACTTTTATTGCTTTTTTGCAACAAACGCTTTGGCAATGGCAATCATTTATACATTTTATACCGTGCTATTCAATTTACAACACTAACAACACCATCAATCCAGTTAAATTAAAGCAAATAAGAAAATATAGGTTAGGTTCCCCATATTGAAGGTGTATTTTATATGGGTTTAATATTATAGGACCTCAATTTGTTTTTAAAAAAGGTATATTTGCGACTAGTTTCGCCACTGCGTGTGGTTTCATCAGGCAATCTAAAAATAGTATTTAGTGCACCTAAGGAAGAAAGGGAAAATTATTTAATATTTAACAATCAAGTATTAACAAGGCACGCCATCTACAAGCGTAGGATAAAAGCGCTTATGACGCCGGTTTTCGCCGACGAAATCTGAGTAGGGACACACGCGACGAACATTTGCTGCTCGTTCGCTTTGCCTCGCACGCCGTCGGCTTTCGCCGGAATCTTTGTTTCCCGTGGGAAGCAAAGCTCACCTTTCCTCCCTATTTTTGAAGCAGCAAAGAAGCGTTTCCGCGCATGTAGGCGAAAAAGACATTTACTCGTTTTAGTGTTATCCCCCCTGATTAACAGCTAATTTTATTTGGTTTTTTTTTGTGACTCACTTCAGACATTCAGGTCTTCAGTCCATGCCGTGCATAGCAAATGCGCATTCATTATTAATGTCCTGGACGGCTCCTGCTGGACATTTGTCAACATCGGTAAACACGCGAGTAAATTTCTCCCCCCAAATAAAATCTTTCCGTCCAGCGGACTACTTACTACTTACGTCGATTATCCAACTATCCAAGAACCCAAGCATACATATCTAAGCAGTGCCCAGTGCGCACCGATCAATTGATTAATACGTCGTAAATCAAGCCGTTTAAATATTTACGCGGCGCCACCGTCGAGCTTTGTTGAACAAACACAATTAAACGCAATTACATGCTAACTGGACGCCTGGAAAAAGCGCCTCCACCATTCCCATGCTCTACGTGCGTTTATGCATTGTTAATAACCTATAGCAAATCGCCATTAGACGAAACATAACCTCATTTGTGCGCTAGGCATTTTTTACTAGTGGATTTGGATGATTTTCCGATTCGCTCGAATTGAATGTGGTTGGGAGCACACAGCACTGTTGATAGATGGTGCTCTGTTGTGAAGCACGCAGGGATGTAATCAAACTGTCAATTAGGTCTTGCGTTGTGCGCAGCATGGGGGCGGGTAGGGTGGTTATCGCGCGCGCGTTTAATTAGTCCTTTCGTCCCAGACTCGTCCACTCTTCACATACTTTACATGCGCGGCAACAGTCCGTTATCGGGCGCTGACAGCGCGACCGCAAAGTGCGCCCTCCCGCCCCCCGGCCGCCACCCTTCGCATTGATGGAAATCGGACGCGCGCGGATCATTATCTAGGCACTAGGCCCTAGCCCGAAGCCCTGCTGCCCCCCGGAAACGAATGCTGCGCTATTGGCGCGTGAAATCTGTAGCTGAAGTGTGCGCCCCGATGCCTCAAAACTGAAATAATAATTCGCAGTTTCAGCAAATCAAATGGCATTAGCCGCCGTTCGGGGATGAAACGTCATTCTCATCCGCATCGCACGTCAATCCGCTGATTGAATTTCGACTTCTTCACAACGCACAAGTCAAATCCGCGATCTAAATATTAACTAATCATCACCGCGTATCGGCGTATCAATAGTGTCAAAATGTTGAGGTTACTGAAGTGTGGTTAGGTTCGGCGCGAGAACTCGAGGTCATTGACGCACGGCGCAATTATCTCTATGGCCTGAAGCACCGCAGATTGCTTTGCGACATCAGGCAAAAGGCATCATCTTTCGGCATGTGCATGCTCTCCCCGTTTCCCTATGACCTGTATTTTTACTCCGGGGCTCCGGGGTCTGTGGGGGACTTCATCTCGCATTGTATTACCTCCCGCGCTCGGCGGAAAGCACGCCGCAGCGCCCGGAGACCGGAGTCGTTTTCAATTTGTGATGTGTCGACTTAAATCTTGGATTGCACCCGGATTGCATGTCACGTACGCGTCGTGATCTTGCTCAACGATGATACTTTATTAAGTGCATGGGTATTCATTCAATTTCTCCCAAATAGCAAGTGCGCAACAACAAAAATTGTGTCGTGCATCTACGAATTTTCCATCTTGCCGGAAGGACGATATTAAAATACATTTCATGTTTATTGACATAAAAATGCATCACAAAGGAAGTTCGCAATTCATCTTCCTCGTGTACACACAGTTGCAGGGTGACCTGCGCCCATGAACTGCGCCCATGCGCAGTTGGCTAGATTCATTTCTTTACGTCCCTGGTTGGCAACCCTGCGCCAACAACACACTTAATTAAGGAAGTATTATTAAGTCGAGTTTTCGCTGGAGCAAGAAGCTATTCATCATTTCTAGCCTAGCTCTGGATAACATACGTAAATAATGAAAATGAAGAAAATAGAAAAGTTTCTTGCTAGCAAAAACTTGCCACTCAAGCCATCAGAGGAACACTTTCTAAACGCTTTTTTACTTCTCAACATGTCCAAGTCGGAATCCAGTTCCAAAGAGAGCAAAAAGCAATCGGAAAGTGGTATATCAAATCAGCGCAACGCACATCCTGTTCGTGGCACTAAAATATGACATAACTCATTGTGTTTTGGGGTATGTTCTCGAGGTAGTACCGCTTAAAACAACTTTTTTCTTGGCCTGCTCTCAAGTCGCCAAATCGCTGTGTAGCGACATTCCAAATGTCGATGGCGATTTGGTAGATGGCTCCGATAGACACTGTTCGGGTGTCAGTCGAAATGTTACGAAATTTATGAGGTTTTTAGGTAACGCCGCTAGTGAAAATGAGCGCGGCGCCGAGCTGATCGAGCAACTTGTTCCGAAAAGGTGAGACCGATTCGGCTGGCTCAGTTGGATGAAGCAAAAAAAAAAAAGAGTGAGGTCGCTCAGCTCAGCCGTGCCAGCCGATTCGGTCTGCTAGGCGCACAAGGTCGGCGACGGAGTCCGGAGTCTCTCAACCGAAGACCAAAAATTCCATATTTCCATATTCATATGCGCGTTCGTTTTTTTTTGGGGGACCGTTATAAGCAACTTGAAATTAGCCACTTTCAAAAATTCATTTAACTTGGATTCGTATGGATGGTAAAGCTATGCAAATACATTTGAAAGTTAATTGTCTCTAACAAGATGCACTACTAATCCGAACAGTGCTGGTCCTGGTTCTGGTCCTATTCCAGGATTAGTGTGCGATTCGTCGCTGGGATTACGCAACGCCTTGTCGACTTTGTCGAATTCCAAAGTGCGGGGCGGCGATAATGTAATACTAATGGCGTTAGAATGTGCCCGGTACCCGGCATTTGCGGGGCTTAAGCGTCGAGCTTCATCGTCCTTCGTCCTGCTTCCGCCCGCCGCGCTGTGCGTCCTTCACGGCTCCCCGCACGGCGCGCGCTAATTAACAATCCGAAAATGAACTGCCGCTGTTAATCCCGGGCGCGTTCAGTAGTTAATTAACGAGATCGGATTTCCACCGATTGCCGGGCGCTCTCCACTCTCCTGCCCCTCCCCCCACCTCCTTCCACCTGCTGCCATTCCAACCATTGAACACTGGTATACAGAGCTTTTCATTTGTCCCCGAACATAGGCCAACGCAGGTCTAGGAAAAACTCAATAAACAGATTCGGAGATTGCGCCCAAACCACTGGAACGATTTGAATTTTCTCTTCGGAATCTTGTTGCTGAAAATAAACCGCCTCGTAAATTGTTTTTGCGCGCCCGCCAGAGGGCGCCGTTCACCCCCGGCAGTTTATTCCCGTTTTCTCCCGAACGATGTACCCGAGGGAAATGCAGATACCGGCCACACCCGTCAAAAAGTATACTCCATCATGGTGGAACATTTCAACGATATTGTTTTTAGCGTTTCCGAAATTTCCCAATTTCTAACATTGTAAACTTTACTTTTTCGCCCAATGTACGGAAACGCGAAAAGCTATACGATTGAATATTTCCACAATGATAGAGCATACTTTTTGACTGATTTTACTATCATCTGTGCTTCCCTCGGGATCATCGTTCGGGAGAAAACGGGAGAAAACTTCATTCTATGATAGATTATGGCCAGGATAAAGTTATGGCATATGTCCGTAAAAAGTGTTGGTGGAGGCGCTTGGAATCCACAACTTTATGGGAATTAGTTCGACCAAACCCCTTCTTTTTTTTTTTTTTTGCTTATGTCTCATATACTACAACGATATGATGTAATTTCGGTGCATTGAATGTGCAACACAAGTGTCTGATGTGTTACGACGCGCATTAAAAGCAAATCAATACGACTATTAATACGAACGTGCCTTATCTGCACAACACGTATGCCCGCCTATTCAACTGGATAATAAATTACAACCGCGCAGCGCACAATGTGCATTTTGCCAAAGGGGGCGCCCAGTTTGACAGAACCTGGAAGAAACTGAAATTACCCTCGAGCATGCTAAACATGAATACTTTTCAATTTGTTATGCATTTTCGAGCAGCATGCGCTCCTATTCTTCGCTTTTAACGCGTTGCCGCATTTAAGCGCCATTGCCGCCACATTAAGGCCGACCTCGATGTATTTTCCCCTCCGTTGGTCTATCGCCGATTGAGGTTTTCAATGTGAACGGGTTTTATTGCCTTATATTTAGATCGGGCAGCGATTTGTCACTTCATTTTCATCGCTATCAATCACAACGAATTTCGATGACGGCCTCAGCGGCGGCGGCGAAATTGATTAAAAAGGGCTTTGCCCTGCCCAGGCCCACGGGGACACACATGTATTGGACAAATTATAATTTTTATAGAACACGCGGACAGGACACATAAAACACGCTTTTATTATGAAGCATAAAAGTTTAACGGGCTCATTGCGAACAGGACCAACAAACAGAAGAAAGGATTTTACTGCTGGTTATTGTTACACCACAGCCGACGTTCTCACTCCGAATTGGGAGAGACACAATACGACGCTTTTTATATGCTTTAGTATCCTGCGACGCGCAATTTTCTTGCCGCACGTTTTCAATGAGATCGTTAGTTGCAATACGACGATGGTAAATTGATGAAGCAATACGTTACCATCGGAAATTACATAGTTGACAGCAAGCGCAAAAAATACGTATGAGGGATATTTCAGTGGAGAAAATATTAACGTCATTTTGGCCAAAGAACTAAGCAGTTTTGTAATAAAAGCCATGACTCGCCACGTCTTGCATCTTGTGATCCTTTGTTTCCATTCGTTTGTATCTTTTTTTCCGACATTGTTGTGTAGTTTGCGTCGACATGTTGTGTCCTGCAGATAAAAAAATATGTCGCAATGCTAAACTAAACTCACTCCCGACGCCGCCAAGTCCTTCGGGGCGCGGCTGACATTCTGATAAAAACTGACTGAAAAGGACGACTTTTCATTATGTGCCAAAGCATCGTAAACGAAGTGCTTCATTTTTATATGGTCTGTGTGTCGGATCAAACGGGAGTACGGCAGGGTTATTACATGGTGCAGTTAACGACAGGTCTATTAAAAACGCTATCACCAGGACTTTTAGCCTTGCCCGAGCTCTAATAACCCAGAGACTGTCGAAAATGTGTTTAAACTTAACAAGAACGCGTAAAAAGATATTAAGTCCTCTCAAAGTATATACTCAGTTTTATTTTTAAATCAAAACCGTGCTGATGTACCTGAGCATTGCGTTGCGTAAAAAAATGTAAGTGATTGTGAAAAAAAAAAGTTGCGCCTAATTAAGTCTCTGCCACTTCACGAAACAGAGGCATAGCCTCTGATGGAAATAATTTTTTACTGCCACAAAGACAAAATGAGAAAATAAATACTTTTCTTTTAAATTTTGGTTAGGAAAGCACTTGATACAAATTTCGTCCTGTACCAGCCAAGGCAAGTACAGCTGGATATAATTAATTCCATAATCATATTAAAGATGATTAAAGAAGCGTTTATAAATCCCAGGGCTTTCCTTCAACATTAAGAGGATGACGGGGATTCAGATTGGAATTTCCAACGTCGACTCTCAAAGCATCAAAACAAGAATTAATTTGTAACCTACATTTGCAAAAGAGAAATCGACATTCACCCTTGGAGTAAAACCGTATCCCACCAAGATACATTGCTTTCATGTATTTTGGGCACGTTTGACATTGTCCCCACAAAACATATGTCCCCATCGTCCGAATTGTGGTAATTTGTAATTCAGGCGCAGGCATTCGTAACAAATTACCAGAGATTTTCAAATCACCCAACTGACGATTCGCATTATAGCCTGGGATCGGTTGAGATGTTCGAATCACGGTTAGATGTGACCACAGCCCACCGAATGTGACGGGGCTGTTGTTTATTCAAATCATTCCCCATTTCCCTCAACCATATCGGACTTACCAAACAACAGCCACACAGAGTCCCACGCACATGTGTGAAGGGGCAGTGACAACGCATTAATAATAATACGGGAGCCTAGCGCAGGAGCACGGGCTCACCGAATGCGTAATCCTTACACCCAGGCAACATGTTTGCGCATGGCGCATTACATCACATCTGTAAGCAAACACGGCCAGCGCCCAATGGAAATCTATTCACATGGCGAGTGGATTGAAAAACAGCAGGCTATGCCACGGCATTAAGAAATTGCGAACGTTCGGTGGATCGGAAGTAACTGATTGTGTGCTGTGTGGATGCGCCGGGCTGGGTGTTGACAACATTCGATAATGCAATGCGGAGGAGGTAATTCGATGATTGGCACAGGCACCAGAGCGTTCCGAACGCGTTTAGTCACATGATACGAGAATTTACGCGCAGCGCCACAAAGTTAAAAGCATTATCTGCATGAAAGGCTCAATCTCCCATTTGAACTTCGAGAGCGCAGGCAAACCAGAGCACTACATTTGAAATTGTACCCACTCGATATAAAAAGAAATGTAGGTACTTGAAAGTTGGGGTGCAGATAAATCCAATTTGACGGCCGAGTGATTAAGGTCATTGGGCATTGTGTTTGACCTACGGCTATTATTCGCATTTGCTGTGCTGCATCCGTAACTGGAACTAGGTCTATTGTTTCGTTTCGCCGGAGCGTAAATACAAAAGGGGGGCAGATCTCCGGACAAGAGGACAAGCAGAGAATAAATTAAGATGAACTATAACCGCGAGCCTATTATATTTCAATGTAAAGACACCCACCAGCAAAAGGACTTTGTCCTTCGTCCCCCAGTGGGTTGAAGGAAAAGCGGAGGTAAAATCACGGTGTACCCAAAACGTGAACTTGGAACCGGGGGGGACCGGAGTGCCAGAAGGTATATGACTCGGAGAGGACCCGATAAGAATCGAGGATCTACCCCAGGCGTGCGAACACCAAGAGAACGAAGTTATTAATACCAATCAAGGTGTTGATTAGCAGTTAACCCCGCATGCAGTGGAGCCGCCGGCGGCGGCCAGCAACAAGCCTTGGAATTTTAGCAATTTGCATTGGGAGTTAATTGAAATTTCTGATAACGCTCCAACCGCCCGCGAGGTGCCTTCCCAGTGCTTTGTGAGGAGGGCCGGATGGAAGGCGGGGATAGTTGGAAAGTAATTATGCAAAAATGTCCGAACGCACGCAGAGCGCGCACTCAAAAATGCTAAATTAGCTGGGTAAGTATGGTGGAGGCGCCGGGATACATATTTCATCGCGTGCGGGAGAAACGCGCGGCGGCAGTACATCATGAGTCTTCCGTTCCGTCGTCTCCGAGCGACGCTGCTACCAATTGTTATCGCCCCCCGCGTGCGCTTCTCTCGCCTCGTATCGTTCGCGCCCAGCGGCGGCTATCAGCATATTTTACAGCGCGGCTATAATTTGTTTTTGTAAATATGTTCCAGCGCGTCGGTTGCTTTGGTTGTTGGCGTCGATTTAGCATTGCGTGTCGAGCCCCCACCCCTCACCCCCTTGACTAAACTATCGAACCGCCACAGCGCACAAACACCCGTCGGTGCATTTTTATTGCGTTGCTAGCGCCATAAATTCTCGCGCGGAATGTAAATATCTGTCAATTAAATCGGGCGCGAAAATTTTTCGACCCCGATGATTATTAGCATATGACACGTCGCACCATTTATTTACTGATTTGTCATTTCTACAAAGAGTTGTACTGCAGAAAAGTGTAAAACATTGGAGTGGAATTTTGTTATTCAACAGACGAGTCGAGTCGAAATCTTTTATATCTTCATTGAAGCACATCAGTTCAGGCAAACTTGACTTGTCACTCGAGTAAAATCTATACCCATCCCAATCGCCAAGTTTTTCATATAAATATGAAAGAAGCAGAAAAACGACGAGTGGTGTGAACTGTGTGAGGTGTGAGGGGACGACGGCGTCTTCAATCACGTCCGCTAGTGTACTATGCTGCCTTCCGGACCCGAAGAAGGGCGAACACGTCACATTAGACAACCGGAAGCCCGAAGGATTGATGCATGAACGCATGAACTCAATGCCTTCAGCATTGACGATCGCTTTCCTTCGGCATGAATAGATGCATTTTTGCATTTTTGCGCCCAGCCGGAAGTGGTGCGCTCACGTGTCACTAACGCAGGAAAAATGTGTGCGAAGGGAAGAAAAGTGAAAGTTTCGGCAACATCTTGACAGACATGACAACATGTTCGAATTTTAACATCTGCGCGGGCAGCTGGTGAAAACTTTAGCTTTAGCCCTTTCACGCTTTTGTTGGATCGACTTTATATAATTGAAGGCGCCTGGGAGTTTCCTTTGAATGAACATGATGATGAAAGATCAGTCCGAAAACTAGCGCAATAAAACAGCGGATGTAAACTATGAGGCTGAGCCAGGCCATGATGGCGATATTAAAGATCGTTGGGAAACACGAAAGGATCATAAAGATACCCGCCGGGGTGTTTTACAGTGCGTTCCCGCCCTGCCAATGTGGCAGGGCGCTAGGCAGCATAGAGTTAGCGGTTTAATTACTCGCGCATAAAATTGCCGTGTTTTAAATGCTGTACAGTGTATTTTACCTCGCAGTTAATATCAGCAGGGAACAGGCGGGGAAAACAAGAAAAGTGTGTTATGGG
>JARJDQ010028875.1:0-10056 GCA_030264215.1 Geostiba sp. GC000077
ACTCACATTTTGCGCGCGATGGAGCGATACAGCTCGCTAATGCCAGACTGCGCGCGGAATAGATTCAAGGTAAGACATACGGTCTTGTGTGCAGCTATTACGTATTCCTTGTCTTTTTGAAATTCACTATATTAACACTGCATAAACCATATGCATAAACCAACAGCAGAGAGCAGTTTGTTACCCAAGATTTTAAACAGAAGTTTGCATACAGGGTGATTCATGAGTCGCAGCTTAGCTCTAGAGGTTTTGTAGAAGGCCTTGTAAGTCAACAACTTTGTTTCGTTAAAAGTGTAATTGAAAGATTATTTAGGGGCAATTGCACGCCGTATCCACATCTACCGAGCCATCAAAAATTATTGAAGCCATTTGAATTTCGCGCCGAGATTATAACTTCCGAAAAGTGCGTAGCAAACATTTACCCGAGAAATTCAAATGGCTTCAATCATTTTTGATGGCTCGGTATACTAAAGTTATAACACTTTATTTCAGAATTTACAAAACGGAAAACCTAAAGATTAGCAATTACAAGGGTGCACATAAATTCATAAGTTTATAAGGATTGGAGCTACTTAAAAATGCTAACTCTTCATCCATTCCTGGCAGTGGTTGTACCCATCTTCTTTCTCTGTAATATTCCATACAACTGACAAATTCTTTTGGATTATAAGCCTGCACTGGAATTGGAACAAATGGATCAAGATGTTCAAATCCTTCCTTCCCCAATAAATATCTAAAATATGAATACATGAACACTTTGCATTTGTTTCAAGTCATAGTAATCAAAAATATCTACCTGGGCAATGGTGATAAGTGTTCACTATAACCAATGGCAATCTCATCAACAGTCAACACACAGATAGCATTATTCCAATCCATCTTAGTCAGATTCAAAAATCCTTCAGTTATTGTTATCTTTGATGGTGTTACTCTTTCCTTTTTCTCAGTAAAAACTTTAGTGTGAGGATGAAAAAATGCATTGAATCCATCAATTGCTACAAATGTCTTGCATACACCATTTCTGGACAAAGCTTTAACTTCCTCAGCAAGTGCTGTTATTGCATCACAAGCATACTTGATCCTATTAATTCCATGATCAATAAGATCAATCAAAGTGGAACCCTTCTCAGTTATTTCTCTCTTACTCCATTCATGTGTGTTGGTTGTAACAAATTCAGGCTTACTTAACAAGTGTGCATTCTGTACTTTAAAGTGCTGCAACCATGCAGCTGCATCGATGTTTATATCGACAAATCCCTCCTTGCTCTCAGAATTGCTGTATTCCTTAGAGGATCTCATCCATTGGCCCACCCAGGGAACATGTACAATCAGATGGCCACTCTCATAAGCATGGTGAATTAAATGTGCTAATGTTAGAGATTTTCCCACTCCCTTATCACCATACAACACAAATTTAACTGGTGGCTTGTTGAAGTCAATCTTTGTCATGCAGTTGATTACATCTATAGCTGGATCTCTGATCATTAGACATGTCTCTACGAATGTCTTCGTTTGTATGTCATAAGATTTTGGAATTCCACCATGCTGAAAGAGTTGTTTTCTTACTTCAGGCTGAATTTTGTAGAACTGTGCATTATGTGATTGATTGTGGTTCAGTGGATTTGATTCGTTCGTTCGGAAGATGTCGATTTTCTTTTCGGCGACTGCTGCAATGGAGTAGGTTTTCTTGGGGATTGAATTCACCGAGTTTTGAAGGAGGCACTTTGTAAGTTTCAACATTTTGCTGCTTCTGGAAGTTAACCTCAATTTTAAGTATGCGTTCGATATGCGTGAGCGCCTGAGCATGAACTTGGGCATGTACACCATGGAGCAAAAAAATTAGGATGTGGCTATTCAAAGTCATAAGAAACTGTTCTGTCCCTTTTGGACGTCGAGGGTCTCCTTCCTCAGAATTATACGATTTATACGAAGGTGCAACCTTTGTTGATCGAGCGCATTGCTCAAGATTTTGAGTAGTTTTAAAATTCCAATATAAAGTTGTATAAGCAAACATTCTTCAATTGATGGTTATAATAGCATATTATACCACTAGGGTGTAATGACTTTGTCGACTTGCTCCGTTCGCCTGCGGCTCACTCCGCAACACGTCGACCTTCGTGATTACTGGTCATTACACCCGTGTAGTATACTATACTTTATCCATACATGCATAGTACTCATAAGAGGGCGTTGTATAGACTGCAGTATACATGCCAGTCTCATTAATCACTTAGTGATTAATGGAAGTCTCGTGTATACAACGCCCTCTTATTATCGCCAAAGCAGTATGATAATAGCATCAATACTATGCACACGTGGATAAATAAAGTAAACATATATTCAAATCGGTAGTAGCTATGGAAATGTGTTTTTTTGTTTATTATTTTAAATGTTTATGAATGAGTCTAGAAATGCAATATTACCAGTCCAAATTATATTTAATAGTTCCTCCTTGGCCCCGTTCAAGAAATGAATTGTAATATTATAATATGAATATACCATGAAGATCATCTTAAAGAGGACAACAGCGTTTTTCCTACCCTGTATAACCCTAAGACCATTTGAGAAACCGAACCTTAAGTAACCTACCCTTTGAGAAACAAGTTGTTAGACAGAATGATATTAATTGCTTTGCAAATTAAAATCAAAATTATTGTTTTCGGTATATTGATCATTTAACAAATTACTTTTCAGGGCAAAAATTACAATTAAAAAATGCAAAATAAATGCAGATAACAAATAATTTAAATTAAAAACATCATTGAAGCATAGAATAACTAGTTAAATTCATGAACAAAATTGGAAGATTCCCATCCAATGCATCTTAAAGTGTATCAAGTCCATCGACTTTTACACTGAATCCCGAAAATATAGTGAATTCGCTGGAACCTTGCGGATTTTTGACGTTTCGAACTGCACGTGGGTAAGGGAGATCATATCCCCTCTCTCCTTCACTCAACACCGTTGCGCCGCTGGAGTCCCCCACCCATCTCCAGCTAGAAACGTCAAAAATCGGAAAGGTTCCAGCGAATTCACTATACAAGTGTTATGTTGTGTAATAAGTAAACAAACGATCGTACGTCGTTTCTCTATTCAGTTGTTCGCTGTCTGGCATTAGCACGCCAACTGTCTCGAGGTACGACATACGGTCGTATGTTTACCTATTACTGGCGTGTATCAGGATTAGGTAATACCCTTTTTAATTTTGGGTTTTCTGTATAATGGATATTTAATGGATTAAGGAATTTAAATTTAAGCTGTGCGTATAATGATGTGAACCCCGGATTCGGAGAAGACTGGTTCACTCATGTCGCCTACTTTAAGGGCGAAAGCAGCGTCTTCGAAGGGTTTTTGCATGGCGCCGCGCCCGAATGGACCCAAGTCGCCACCGCGTTTCGCAGACGAGCAATCAGAGTACCTGGATGCCAACTCTGCAAATTCTGAAACTCCTGATGTAATTTGTTCTCTGTAACCTGAAATTAAAAAATAAATAAATTGTCATTTCTTTATGAGGTGTAATCATCAAAACCTACTTTTAACTATTTCATGGGCTTCTTCTTTAGTTCTGGTGATGTTCTCTTCGCGCCAGGAGGAAGGTCGACGGGAATCTCTGTGCTTGACTAAAAGATGGGATGCTTGAATGCGTTCGGGTTCAGTGTTTGGTTCTGCAGGCTTGTCTGGTGCATCCCACTGGGATTCTTTACTGTAGATGTTCAGGTAGTAATGTTGGCCTGAAAACATTTATTCAATATTGATTTTGAACAATTGCATAACCATTTATCAAGTATTCATTATAGTGATATATTTAGTAAATATGTTAGAACTACGAAACTACAATTTTGTATATTTTAAGAATATTTTTTAGTTTTATGCTTTTATGGGAACATCCAGGTGCAGGTTTCGCCTAATAACCTCAAAAAACATTGAAGTCCACGACACAAAAGACTGTATTATCTAAACATTAGTGCATATGGTGCGAACAATTACTTTTCGGTGATAGTTACGGTGCAATAATAAACTATTTATATCAATAAATACCTGTAGAACGGCTAAGCCGCTTTTCCCAGCCGGCAGGCAGTTGCTCGTCCGCCATTTTATACCGCAGTATTTTGACTTTTGACATCTCCGTTCTTCGATGACCTAGCGAGCTAGACCTTGCAAAAACTTTGACATCAAAAAAGTTTAAAATTTAAAAATGGATAATATCCACAGTCTGCTTCTTGAATTAGATCGTACAGTAACTAATAACAATATAAAAGCTAAAAAAGTAATAAAAGTCGCCGGTATATGTTATGTTTTAAAATAAAACCATATTTACGTTTGAGGGCCTCATGTTATTGTGACTTCGGTACCGCTCGGCACGGCGCAGCGCCCTGCTATTGGCCCGGTAGGTAGAGTGAGCGCACCGAACATGCCCGAACACGTGTCAACGGGTTTGTTGTCAGCGTCGTCAGCTGGGCGGTGGTGACAGTTCGATTTCGTCTTGTTCTGCGCTTCGTGCACAGAACCAACAGAACACACCGACGTACACATCGCCAGCGACGCACGCACACATGCAAACAGCTCGCCGTTTGCAACGGTACGCGCGCGCTGTTAGATACCGTCTGGACGCCGCGAGAGTGAAGACACGTCGCGTCGTGCACCGTGCGCGTCGCTGTTTTATTTATTCCTGCAACCGAGGTCCTTAGTCCTGACACCTAGCGCAGAAAATCGTTCAGTGCGTGTGTTTTTCCATCGCGGCGTGCGTTTTCCAACCGAACGTAGCTGAATTTGCTTCTTTGGTTTTAATTCTTCTGCGTGCGCTCGAAAGAAACCGTCGGCAAACCGAGCAGAGAACCGAATCGAACAGAGAACAGGTTGGCGAATTCGTAAACACACCTGCATGCTCTGTGAACTGTGATTCAATTTTTCTTTTGAACACGAGTGCATTAAACAATAGAATGGTGCTTTGATTTGTGTTTGGATTCAATGTGCAAAAGTGTTGTGGACAATCGTTACGTGGATTTGAGTGTTTGTGGGGGTGTTTTATTTATGGTTATTATAAACACAGCGCCGTGGAGATAACGTGTGCCTGTCTGCGGCTGCATTCTCGATAAGGTAATAGCTAAATTGCGACGCTGTCCGTGGTGCATATTTATGCGCATGCTATCCCGCTGTTTTCCGCCGGTTTTTCGCGAAATTTTCAGCCTTATCTCTCGCTGAGCGCGATGTAAACGAAACATTTACAAGAGCAAATGTTTTTATTTTAAATGAAGCACAAGCGAGCAACACGTGAGCAATACTTTTATTGCGATTTTAATGTTTGTTTTTATTTTTCCAAAATAATTGCAGTTGCGCAACGGCTACAATGTGCATTTGTTGCTTGGTCTCTTTGTTTGTTTCATGTTTCACCATTTCACCATTTGTAATCGTCAACTACTCAACTGCACACCTTGCAAATATAATATTATAATTTTGATGTGAAATCAATGTGATGAAATTGACAATGTAGTGTTAATTTTCACTATAATATTGGTCGGTCGCTGTGATTGTTATGAAAGTTGTATGGCGCGACTAATTCATGCCAATAACGGTATTTCAAAGGTGAAGATCGGTAAAATTACCCACCCATCATTTGCATTTTATTATTATAGAAATACAGGGTGGGCAAAAATTAGTGGAAGAACGCCAGGTAACTTTGTAATTTATATCAGAAGAAAACTCATAATCTTAAAACCAAAAATGCTTAGAAATTCTTCGTTTGACCTCAAATTTGGAAATTTTAGGTTACAAATATGCATGATAACAAAATTCTTTATCGTTGTAAAAATCGAACACTTCTCCAAAGTCAGTTTTCTCTTAAATAGCATTTAACCAGAATGGTTTGTACTTTAAAACTTTGAATTGAATTAATTCAAATTATTTTCAGCCAAAAAAAAAAGAATCATTCTGCTTAGTTGCTATTTAAAAGAAAACTGTCTTTGCAAAACTTTTTCAGCAGTTGCTGTGCAACGAAATAGAATTTTGTTATTATGCATATATGTAACCTAAAAATTCCTAATTTGAGGACCTCGTGAGGCCAAACGAAGACTTTCTCAGCATTTTGGTATTAAGATTATCGTTATCTTTTGACATAAACTCCAAAGTTACATGGTGTTTTTTCGCCAATTTTAGTCCACCCTGTATTAGACTAAAGACTAGAACCTATGAGAAAAGATCGAAAACAGGTATTTAATGCTTGTCTTGGATTTCTTCAACACTTCTCTCTGAAATACAAATATTACTCATTGATTCCAGCAGGCCAACACACTGACCCTGGCTAGATGGCACCAATCTTCTCACTTCACAGTAGCAGCAAGTGACTCATCTAGCAGCAATAAATATAATAATTTATATTACAACATAGAATTTAGCAGGTTTATGAGAGGTAAACATTTCCTACCTGGGATTATCTCCCTTACAAAGTTTAAATTTAGCTGAATTTGTAGTAATTTGTCACAACCTCATAATCATCAGAGATATCTATTGTTTTACGTTTGATAACGTTTGAAAACATTGTGACATCAGTCGTATCAGTCGCATAACGAATTCAAGACTTTGATCGACTCGAAACGTGGAAACACTCACCGCTCACCTTTCATTCCACACACAGTAGATAATGTACTATATTTTTTTCATAACAGTTGAGGTATACATGCCCAGGTAGCGTTAACGTTAACACTCGGCGTGGAATAACGGAGCTTGGTGTGCGTTTCATTCTCTTTCGCCTGTTCGCCACTAATTAGTTACGTTAGCCTGAGCATTGTAAACTAGATTGAATGTCACGAGTGTGTGGTAGTTCATAAAGTGATCCAATAACGCCCCATTTCGTTAATTATTTGCGCGGTTAATGGACGAATTGACTCTCTGAGTGGGACTCGGTTTACGGAAGGAATTATCAAAGAAAAATCGTTGCTTTTGGAGCCTTGTCCCATTGTCCTAGAAAAGTTAATGCATTAAAAATTACATAAACAGTGCGACTCTTTGAAGTTCAGTATGTATACTTACTTTAAGATGTTTGTCTAAAGTTTTTGACAGATTTTTTTTATTTAAAGAACTTTGTATGGTGAAATCTAAAAGATAGTCTTCTTATGGTTAACAGGAACATTAATAGCATTTGTTTTAAAATTTTACTTAACCTTTATTAATTAGAAATGCTGATAACAAATTAAATTAACACGTTATTTCCTATAACTATAACCATTAAATTCATGAATTTATGACTATTAACTTGCCTACATACTTTTATCATTTTACCATTGTTCTCAACAAGCCCCAGTTGATGCAGGAATTTCTAGGCTAGACAACCGCCTTATTCTTTTATTGCACTGCGCTGCGTTGGATTAGTCACATTTTCTGCGCCTCTTTATACCTTGAATCATAAGCCCAAAACAATAATTATAGCAACGAAACAAAAAAAAAACGTGAGGTATAATGGTCGATTTACGCGGTGCGCCGCGCTAAAAACAGGCAACCTTGAAGTCCAGGTAATACAATGCCGAAATATTTAAACAATTTTATCAATTCGCGCGTGCGACACGCGTGGGTATTCTGCTGGGCAGCGTTGAAGTTTGGCGTGATTTCTGGGCATTTTCTTGCCGACTTTCTATCACTCACTATCAGTGTCGACTTCAATTCAAGCACATTATATGTCATCACGTTCCGAGCCGGGAATCCGATCGTTATGGTGTGCCTGCTCTATTGGGAGGACGTTCGTGCAATTATTGTTACGTCCCCAGCAGCTTCCAGACACCCTTTTAGAAATCAAGGCAGGGCGGGGTCTTGGGGGCCAGCGGTCCAGGACGCACGCATTGAATTCGGTTCACCCTCGCGCGTGCCGCCCTTTCACATATGTATAATAAAGATAGACCTATACAATCCTATACAACATACAGCGTCAATTGATCCAAAACATGCGTCATCCGAAATACGGCGGAAATTTGTTTCGTTGTGAGTTTGGAATTGTGACAATTTGTCTGTTTCGTAAACAAGATAAGCTTGCCAAATTATTGCTTTGAATCAATTGTTCAATCTAACAATCTTTTCAATAACATTATGTCTATAGTATCTTTTTTGTTGCAACTGTAAAGTTGCGTGTTGAAATTTAAGGGTTTAAGGGTTGGTCTAGACTCGAGACTCTCTTTATCTGATTTTGTTGGAAATAATGGGAAAAAGTTAGTTAACCATCTTGAAGGCTCTCTTTTTCGATTTTTGCCCTCATTTAATTGTTATGAACCTTGCAGATTTCTAACAAAAAACATAAAATTGTTATGAAAATGCAATAAATGTTTATTATCGACAGATAGTGAGTTGTACTGCAATACCGTTTAAATAAATCAAATCGGCCAAATGCTATGGACTTAAACTCGATAAGGGCTCTGTCTAGACGACAACTTTAATCTTCCTGGGCAAAGTAAGGAGCTCGTGTAGTGTCGGTACCAATGAAGCTGAAGACTGCACGAGACTTGAGATTTGATCCCTAATCCAAGATCTAGAGATTATAGCATGTTCACACTTCTATTGAATACGCCTTTAGACCTTTTCAAAACTTATCAAGGCTGAGTGTGGCTGAGAGGAAATTGCAAAGAGTTATTATCTTTTGCATAGTATTTGATTGTATAGCATATTCGATGAGGGGAGGCGTTTGAAAAGAGTGCTGCGTCCATATAAATAACATGGTCACCATGGTAATATGAGTGCCTCGCCTCATCGAACAGACTCTAAAATGATGTTTGTTCTGACCTGAATCACTGTGATTTTCAACCTCTGCTCATTTCAATGTCACCCCTTTAATGGGGAACGAATGCGAATACAATTTAGAAATATTGAACGTTATTTTTAATCCTAATGCACTTGAGGGAAGTAAGAATTGTCGCCAAATAGTATGCGCACACTAGCCACGACGATACCAATAGCGATTTCCCCCAAAAGGGCTTTTATGAGGCGAACGCAATTCTACCTAAGTGCACCCCATCACGTTATGGATGTTATAGATGTTATAGAGCCTCTTCTTGTGATGTAGAACCAAGTCCAGAAAATTGTTTTGCTGCAGTTTAATAACCTGCAAGATCTGAAAATCATGCCGCCTTAAGGATGTCGTCTAAACCTAGACTCGAGATTCGATTTTCGCCTTCATTTAATTGATTTATGATTATGATTTATGAAAAGCCATTTGAATTTCCCGCCGTGATTTTGAGATCCGACACAAGGATGCAAGTAGGATTTCCAATATAGAGTGACAAGAATGTATATAACCATAGAAATTACTCGAGAAATACAAGCGGCTTCAATAATTTTTGATGGCTCAGTACATTTTTTGGACATTTCACATACATCCAAATCAAAATCACGTAAATATAGATCTTCTCAATCTATAAAAAATACTGGCATATTTGGAGTGATGAAGGGAGTATAAGGTAGGGTGGTAGTTAGTATAACCATTTATAACTGATTAATAAATCAATGTGACTACAGCGCACCGAGGCCTGACGTTCTCATCATGCGGCACGTGACTTTGATTCGCTTCGTATATCATCCTATTGCGATTTGCGCGATAACTCGATTATATCATTCATGCAAGACGGCCGGCACTAATCTCCAACGCCATGCCAGTGCGGCGTTATTCATCATTTTCCTGTGATATTTCAACTGGGATCTGATTACTCTAATTTTACATTTGCTACGGATAGACAAAAACGCACGTGCACGGACAGAAGACAAATTGCTATGCACTAATATTCCGTACTGTTAGACTTACAGACAACGAAATATAAATGATGCTTTGGTGCTGAGACCAGAGTCAAGAAAAGTAATAAAAATGAGGCTGGCAATTTGTTATTCATTAATCTTGCAGGGCCATAGGTTTCGGACGTTTCTATGAAATTCTGCTAGAGCTAAGGAAAAGGAACATTTGAACTATTACGGTTTTAAAGATGTAGTTGCGATGTGAAGCGATGTAAAATGTGGAATGCACGTACTTACATAAACTTTAGTTATTTTCGATGGCTATTAAACGTATGTTCTCTTCTGGAATTTAAG
>JARJDQ010028886.1:0-16531 GCA_030264215.1 Geostiba sp. GC000077
CCCCCTCCCCCTTCGGGGAGGACGCCCCTGGTCTATCAATCCCCCTGGCTCCCTGTGGGAGGTTTATTTCCAGTTGGCCCCTGAAGGGGGAGGGGGGTGACGGACGCCCCTGGTCTATCAACCCCCGTGGCTCCCTGTGGGAGTTTTATTTCCAGTTGGCCGTGACGGACGCCCCTGGTCTATTGCAGAACTTTTATTTCATATGACATTTATCCATCTCTCATAGCACATTTATCCATTTTCTCATATAGCACTTTGAATTTTTCATATAGCAAAACGTATTTTTTTCATATAGCAGTTTATTCTATATCCTATCAAAAAAAAAAGTACGAAATAAAATTCAATTAAACGCTTCAGGAGTCATCTATTACTCAATCCGTCTTTATTTATAATGAGTAACCATTAACACAAACTTATTATTTCAGCTGTCAACTATAAAATCATCATTCATCAACATTATATTCTTGGATGATAATTAGATTAATGGGGTCTTTACCAAAAAGCAATTAAAACTTTAAAGTTGTAATTTTCGTTTTTCTGGTGTTTTTGGTGATTTGGGAATTTGTTCTGCCGTTCTGCGAATAATGTAAATAAGTTCATCTACTTGCCATGCACCTGTATTGTATTTAAGTATTTAATTAGCCATCATAATTAAATTAATAATAAAACAATGGGTCTATGTGCGATATGCGTGTGCGAAGCGTGCGGCCGTAACTTGGAAAACTGTAAAACGCTAAACTAAATTAGCAGTGAGCGTCTGCGTCGTGTGGTCAGCAGACCAATGTATTATTACCCAATTAGTCAGCGACCGAATAGCAAGTCGACCCCAAAAGTTTACATTTTACCCACACAACACAACTCAGTTGTCTTCAGTTACATTATGATTAAACCTTTGCGACTTTGGAGTCTGAGCAATGCCCAAAATGTCCAAACTGATTAATCAATGACAAATCGTGATTCGTCATACGTCATGACTCAAAATCATCCGTGTTATCAGCGTATATCAGCAGTTTTTCACTAAATTCATTCTGTGTGTTTGACGCAAAATTGCTCACTTCTTTCGCTTGGAATGATTGTAGATGTCCTGCCCAGCGCCGTCCTTGAAAGATTTGCCCCGCGTCGCCGTCGACTTCAAAACCGAACTGGAGGGCTTCAAGACCGACAATCTGAAGAACGCCGATACCATGGAGAAGATCATTCTTCCATCGGCCGCTGGTAAGTTGTCTTCTTACAAATATGCAGATATATAAATATAAACACCCTGTATGATTAAGTTGGATAGTTTCAACACATTTGTAGGCGTAGGCTGTAATTGGTTTAATATTTTTAAATAAACTTTAATATTCTTCTAAATTGGAACATTCGAAGGTTTTAGAGGTGGCTAAGAAGTCATTATCTTTGGCAATAGTAAATTGGGAGGGAATTCGCCTACACTCGGGATTTTACGCCAAAGATAAAGTTATGTGCATATTTAGATGTAGGATGAATCATTCATAACTTTTGAAAACATAAGACGTGAACAACTTCTTCAAGCATTTGAAATTCAAATTAACATGTTGCAAAACACAATTATTGTTGTCAATTACAGCGTACAGCTGTTGTAACATGCAGTGCAGAGAGATGATTAATGATTGATATATCAAGCTTGCAAAACAAATTTTGCTGCTGAAGAAGTCGTCCGTTGTAGGTTTGATTAATATGACACAATTCTCTATAGAGTTCTCGAGAGACAAGAAAATCTAGAAAAGTATCAAGGTGCAAACTGCAAAAAAGGAGAGGAAGAAATAATCGTAATGAAAAGTGGAGCAGACCTAATTAGCATAGAACACAAAACGGATACAAGCAATTGTGCTAAAATGCATTAATTTGAATTATGAGATGAATTCTAGCGTGATATTAACATTACATGTTGTTATGATTAATATTAAAATATTTTATGTTTGATACTGTATTGCAATAGATGTAGAGCTGGAGCGTACGCACAATGCGCTGATAGCCGGCGTGGAAAACTTCAAAACCTCTACGTTAAAGCGCACCGACACGAAGGAGAAGATCGTTTTGCCCAACGCCCAAGGTACCTCAGCACACCTGCGAGCGTGCGGTGTTTGCGAGCTCTAGGTCATTGGGCGCGCTAATAAAATGCATTTGCATCGACACACCTGTACTCACCGACTCACCTTAAACCTGGAGAAGTGGCGAGCTACTAATGAACGATGCTGAGCTTAATCTCATGCTGAATTTCACTAAACTAAAATAATAAAACATTAAGGGATAAAGGCTGCCTCGGACGAACAGTTCACAATCCATCAGTCCGCGCGCGCTCTGCTGGATTGTGAATTGACCGTCCTAGCTGTCCTTAATAATATCTAATCAAACCTAATTTATAACCATCAAGTACTGAAGTGCTAGCTAGGCACAAAGAAAAGTGAAGTGCAATTTCACTTTCTTTCTCCGACATTTGGTTTATTTTAAACTTTTGCATGAGCGAGAAATAATTTCGATCGTTTAGTTTTGCGTTTCGCGCTGCGACATTCAAACAATGCTGTTAATCCTAATGAGCGGTAACTTTAGATGCTTCAAGAGAATTCATGGAAAGTACGGAGGAAAGTGAAGCGATGCAGGCCGACTAACGATGCGGCATTGTCTAGCGAATGATGCGCCGAAATGTCCGACTCGTGCGTGGCATTGTTTCGGCCGCGAAATGCTTTTACTTCGACCGCGCATTGCGCATAAATCATGCCTAACAATGGATAATGTCATCCGGACGGGTTGAATCATTGTGGCCGAAATGCACTACGCCACCATTCCAGCAATGTTTTGTATTTAATAACCCATGAAACGCTTATTTACTATTCACCGCGAATTATGCATGTGAGAAACATCCGCCACCACACTCCACTGACAATGAGCATTGTACATTCATAAATACAAACGCAATTAATTAGAAATCGACATTTCACTACAACACAGATCGCAGGTTGTTTTGATTGTATAACATTCTAATCTGAGTTAAACTGCTTTCGGTTTTTTTTTATTAAAAAGTTTGGGTTTTAATGATTATCAAAGTATGTTTTTGATTTTACTGATGAGTATGCTTCTGTGTGTTTAGATGTCGCTGCTGAGAAGACTGAGAAGGCCTTAATCGATGGCATTGAAACCTTTGATGCCACCAAATTGAAGCACACGGAGACACAGGAGAAGAATCCTCTGCCTGATAAAGAAGGTCCGTTGATCTTTGTTTAGTAAATTTTGCTGCTTTATTTACATTTTTATACAAAATTGTGTACAGGGTTAGTTTAAAAAGTCACTAGTATTTTTTAACTGCCCCTGTACAGTGTGTACTAATTTGCATGATATTCATTGTTTCATATTTTTCTGTTTCTATGCGTTTGCTGATATTTGTACAAAAATGCTTTGTGCTGCTGCTCCTGCTGCTCCTGCTGCTGCTGCATGATACGCTGTAAATAAACAACACGCGCAGTGGTCGAACAAGAGAAAACCCACCAAAATCTGATCAATGGCGTTGAGCACTTTGACAAGTCCACCATGCGACATGCCGAGACGCAGGAGAAGGTCATCCTGCCGGATCCGCAAGGTATTTTGTTGCATGCTGGCAGCTGGCATACGTGATTCTCCGTATTCATATGATTTCATTGTGCTTTTATCAGTTTGGCTTGAATGTGGAACTAATATTGACTTGGTGTGTTTGTAGTGATTGAGCAAGAGAAGGATCAGCTGAAGTTGATCTCCGGCATCGAGAACTTCGACACGAATAAGCTGAAGCACACGGAGACCCAGGAGAAGAACACGTTGCCGACGAAAGAAGTCATCGCCCAAGAGAAGAGCGCCTAAGTCATTCCACCCGAAACGTCGCTCATATCTTCCCTACTCTTATCGAACATGCATTTTATATTATTAATCATTGATAGAACTATGGGCGGATTATCATATGAAAAGCATCAACGAATGGCACACAGTGTAAACAGTGTAAACTGAAACTAACGAATACTTTCCAACGCTCATTGTTTACATCTAGAATCATTTTGAAATAAATCATTCGTTGCATCATTTTCCATGTACGATGTAAAACATTACCAATTAGATGAACGAAAAACTTTTGATACTAGAACTTTTTGGCGAATTTTGATAGAAACTTTTATACCGACCGTTTTTGATACCTGTATTTTGCCAAACAACTTCAAGTAGCAGTTACTTTGCACTACACTACAACTAAGCGTTTGATATGATATCCTATTAATAACTTGAATGTTGATATCTTACATACATATTGCAAACTGTATTCATTTGAAGAGTGTTTTGCTTGTGATTAATGTCGCGCTGATGTTTGATTTTCCAAGTTGCTGTTCAAACTGAGAGGATGACTCTCTTATCCAGTATTAGCAATGTATGGATTCATAAATGTTCATTCACGCGATAAGATTACTTTCAACTTTCAACTCTGTTTTCATGAATCGAAACTGGTAATAAAATGCTTATCTCTTACCTGCTTCACCGGCGCCATTTGTAATTTTGGATCATTCAGATGTTTGCTCATAATTTGCAGTGCACCACGCATTTATATCTAGTTTGTACTTATTTTAAGAAACAATATGCGATTATTATTAGCTATTATATCTATGAGAATAACAAGTTTATTGAAATTATTTAATGAGTTTGCATTAATATGGTGCTTAAAATAAACGTGTAAAACCGTACAATGTATTTATGAATCTTGATCTGAGTTGCAGTCGTCAACAGTGGTCGCCAGTCTCCGCGCTCCACCGTTTAGAATTTGCATCTCTTTTGATGTGAACAGTTTACTCTTGATTGCTGAACATTTATGAAAACTCTGTTGCTTTGTTGCAAAACAAATGACAAGCGAGCCTACGGAAATAAGGCGAGAACGCCGCGGAAACGACCTCATTAGGCGCCAAATTCGAAATATGAACTGCATGATAATATGCTGAAAGTGAACTGATTCAAGTTGAAAACTCCGATTATCCTGGGAATTAGATTAAAGATTAATTTTCGTAGTAAGTCTCGTTGCCGCGTTGCTTTACATTTCAGGATTGCAATAGTGCAATTTGGGTTGCCTACACCCTATACTACACATGTACGCACCGACACATTTAGCCACCTAATATTTGAACATAACTTCTTTAAAAGTTAACATTGTGATTATAATACATCCATAACTTATCTGTTAATAAACCCCTTTCACTTACTCCAGTCATATTAACACTTTTGCAATGAGAAATTCAGTTAAATTCATGCACACAGCGCAATGCGCATGCGCCGTGTGCAAAACTTATCTCCACCAGTTAAAGTTTTGAATCTACTTCCAAATTCGACGTGCAAAAAACTCTTCTGTAGCAACACACAGCACGTTTGCATTGTTTTCGCGAGTCTTCCCTGAACGCAAGCAAAACGTGCTCACCACGTTGTGCGTAAGCATACTCGGCAGAGCGACGCATTGCAGTGAGGGCTAACCAGGCCCAAATAAATAAAATTTCGGCGGAAAATCGCGGAAATCAAGTAATTAAAATGGCGCCGTTCACGCGCAAGGGGCGCAATCCCGGCCCGGTGGATGAATGGCTGGAAGCACTGGGATACTACAGGAAGAACGTCGCCTATGACGAAACGTGTTTGTTTCGTGCCATCAGTGAGCAAGTAAGTCGGCTTGTATTTAATCACAATTACTTATCATAACAAATTAACAAAATCAACACATTTTACTAAGAAAATTGCACATTTTTAAAATCTTGTTAATAATGTGGAACTTGCAGTTATTTTCTAGTCAATTGTTCCATGAAAAGATAAGGAAGGAGTGCATTATGTATGGAAGAGCACACCACAGTGAATTCACAAAATTCTTTCCTGACAAGGAAGATTGGGAGGTGCGATTGAACAGGCTGGAGAAACACATGACAATTTGTGGTCGGCCTGAGATACACTTGATATCCACAACTTACAAGTAAGTTTGCATATTAAAGTTGCAGCAAGTACTGCAGCAGAGTTTGTAATTTTCATATGTTTACTGATAGCAAGGGAATTGTACTGTTTGATGGAGTCAATCTGCAAATCAATGAGCTAACTGGCAATGAGTATGAAGAGAATCTATTTCTGTGCCACATGGGTGAAGATCACTATGATGCTGTGTACTACAAGACTTACATACAGGATGCAGGCTTTTGTCAATGTAAGTACATATTTCTCTTCTTATATCTTTCCTTTTTTAGTCAGTTTTGCATGTTATTTTGAATTTTGAATGCTTTCCTTAGCTATTGTGTATAATGTTCTCTATGAGAATGTTTTTCACATTCCAAAAGTCGCTGAAATTGTTGAAACCATGTTGTATCACAAGCCAATGCTTACGTTCAATGGGAAGGGTTACGCGGAAGACATCAACGGCAATAACGTGAACCCCGGAAAGGAGAATCCGAAGTTACACAATCACAATAGGCGCGATCATCATCACAAGCAGAACGAGAACGCTGTGCGTTACGATGGCACGCTGGAGTTTAAGAAGTTCCTCGGTCTTGATGGCAAAGATGAGCAGCTGAATGATTATGAGTATATGCTCAAGACTAATTTAGCCCCGTTTCCGTTCAAAGTCGCGAAGGCGCTGGATCCGACGATTTATAGAAATATTGAGTACGACACGTGGACTGAGATGCGTAAAGGTGAGTTTTTTTAAAAGTTATACTAACTGTTATAATCGCGACTAGGAAATAGTAGTTATTTTCGATATCCGGACGATTTTCTCAGAAACCATGCAACTTAGAAGTTTGAAATTTGGCACACTTATAGAACTTCTTGACGATCACAGGTTTCACTAGTTAATCCTGCAAAATTTTCAATTTCGCGGGGTGATAACGGTGTTAATAGAAAATTTTCATTTTTGTTTTTTTACCGTTTTGTGTCTTGTGGAAAAGCTGTAGGGTTGAAAATTTCCACAATGATAGAGCATACTTTTTCCCGGGTTTTACCATAATCTGCGGTTCCCTCGGGAACATCGTTCGGGAGAAAACTGGAATAAACTGCCGGGGGAGAATGGCGCCCTCTGGCGGCGGCACAAAAATAGTTTACGAGGCGGATTATTTTAAGTAACAAGAATCCGAAGAGAAAATTCATATCGCCTCAGTGGTTTGGGAGCAATCTGTTTTTTTCCGATTTTTCCTTCTTCTGCGGCTCATACGGATTTATTTCATTTACTTGGAAACATAGTCTTTGATATATGACAAATGGCATCATGTTCTTTTGATTTTTGATAGAAATGCGCCTTGGAGATTGGTATTACGGCGATAATAATCTGATCGAAGGTTCCGGGTGTGTTTTACTTGAAAATGGCGTTGAAAATCACTGCTACATTCAGGAAATACTCAAAAATGAAAACGCAGCGATCGTCTTTCTATCCAAACTAGGCGAGAAGCGTCGGGTGCGCTTGGTGGATCTCCGTCCGGAGAACGATGCCAAGCCATGGCCATTACCATACAGGTCAGTGACGATTATTTTGGGAAACAGAGCTTTAAACGCTTTAACACTTTAAAATTGAATTTTGTAAACGAACAGGTTCTCTAAGCGCCTCGTAATCACCATTCCAAAGCTGGAACTGCCCGAAAAGAAAGCTTTCCGCAAGCGTCGCGAAAAGAAACGCACGATTTCCGGTTGTAGCAGCACCTCGCAGGCGGCCATTGTGGACTCGACCAGCACCAACATGAATAATATGAGTATTCACTCTTTCGAAGGCGCACCATTGGTAAGTCTTCTGTTATCGGTGTTCAAGTGTTTATTTTGCATATGTTGTCAATGTTTAGCAACAACAAATGCAAGCACCACAGCATTTATCGCCGAAATCCGAGTGCGAAGTTGGAAATGTTGGGAACACGATGGTTGAGTGTGCACCGCCGCCGGCAGCGCCACCATCGCAGGCGATGGCCTACGACGGCGGATGGCAGCGCCACGAGCCAATGGTATGGCCGCCGACGCCGCCAATCACGCAGAATGTCTTCACGTACAATGCAGTGGTGCCAACATCGCCGGAAGTATTATATCACCACGGTAAATTAACTAAAGTTTAAGCAAAGGATAAAACTAAAGTTTTGTGTTCAATAGATCAACAGGGTACTTATTATGCCAACGAGTACCAGCCGTATAATATTTGGCCGAATGCTGAGTACTTGGCACCGCTACCGCAGCAAAATCAGGTTGCGCAAAGCCCCCAGAGCGAAATACCCATCACACCAGATGGCTTCAGCTATGTGTTCAGCGATGGTAGCAACTACTCGCCGAATTACTACCCGAACACTCGAAGCTATCAGACAGCGCTTGCTAGTCCACAGGTAGGCAACCAAATATACACGCTTACATACAGTTCATGCATGATGTAATGATTGCTTCTTAATGTAGGTTGAAGTCTATCCGCAAACACTCTATCAACCTGCAATCAGCACCCCAGTGATTCTCACCTCCGCGCCCACGGATATGCTACCAACGCCATCTCCCGTCCCGCATGTGACCATGTACAGTCCAGCCATTGAAGTGCCTTGCTCGTATTACCCGCCTCCGACTCCGTACATGTTTCCGCCAACGCCCACGCAGCCAACCTGGTATCAAGCGCCGGCAGTCAACTCGCAGGGCTTCATCTTCCCTACCATCAATGTCACTCCCACTTCGCCCGCCCCCACAGCGCAGTAATGACATAACCTATAATTAGAGCGATTCATACGATCTCGTGTTCCTCATCTATATTCTATATTCGTTGCAAACGTATTTCAGTTATTATTATTAATGTTGACATTGTAGTGTTAGTTAAATAATTGTTGAATATTTCTATCTTTAAAAGATTTATAGCAAACGTGGCTGTCTTTCGATCGGTGCCTCGATTTATTTTTATAGTTAATTCTTGACCACTTGGACAATTGATTTAGGTTTAGTTTAGATTATTCATTTTGAAGTTCCTGTTTAGTTCCTCTTAGAATGAACGTTTTGGTTAATTTTCAAGGTGCCAACTATAAAATGCTCTTAGTTGATATAATTTATAACAGAGTCAGAGAATATGTTTAAGTTAAATGTTAGTTGTTGAAAACTTTTATATTGTTGAAATATGTATTGCCATTGCCAAAGAATTAACTCATTGAACTAATTATTGTGTTTTAATAATGTAATGAACACTGGAGTCTCCTCCGGCTCGTCCAACAAACCGTATTGCTATCCGATCGCACAAAAATGACATGTATCATTTACAAATATTTATTAGCGCGAGAGATAGTAGCGCCATCTACTGACCAAGGTATGAACTTCCCAGCGGTCGTAAAAGGTTGTCGACATATGATGAAATAACTAAGGACAGTTGGTACTTGGTACATTCATAACGCTTCTATGTTTCACATCATTTTCATTTTTTTCTCATATCTATATCATCATAATCGTAATTGTTTTGCTAATAATCATCAATCAACATTCATTATTGGTTTAAAAAGCATGCGCGCTAAAATATTTAGTTCTAAACGCTGGCGTTGATGATTGCGGTGTACTTCTTCAGCTTGCTGGCGACGCTCATGTCCGCGTAGCGGTCGCCGATGCTCACAATCATACCGCCCAAGATGGTTGGGTCTACCTTCGACGTCAGCTGGATGGTCTCTTTGCCCTTGAGGAATGACTTCAGCACGCCCTCCAGCTTCTGGCGCTGTGCGGCGTCGAGCTCCTTGGCAGTTATTACTTCACATGTGACCTAAAGAGCATACGATTTTTGAATATTCATAAAATTCTGCAGACCTACAGTTGATTCATTCTTATATTTGTGAAAATATTGATCGGAAAGATTTAAGTTTTAAACGAAGTTTTTGTTCATTTTGTGCTTACTTCTCCTCTGTGTGCAGCCATGATGACTTTGAATGCGTTGATGACGCCGTTGACGTTCTTCAGGCGACCATTCTCAGCCAAAAGCTGCAGCAAGTTGGACGATTGCGGGGAAAGCGAGATGCTGGAGGCAACACTCTTCAGCGCTTGGGATTTCAAGTTGCGCTTGATGGTCGGGTTGTTCAGGAACTCGCGGAGCTTTAAGTCGGTCTTGACGGATCCCTGGAACTTCACCAGCTCCTTCTCAACAACATCAAGTTTCTTCTCTTTGCTTGCAGCTGAGTACAGCGCGGTGGCGTAGCGGCCCTCCAAGCCAAAGACCTGAATTGGTGGCTTGACCATTTGGTTGACGACATTGCCGGTGCTGAAAGAGCGTACCTAAGTGTAGTAAAGTGTGAACCGTTTAATTAGAGTTCATAAACTGGTCTAAGGAGAGCATTACATAGCCATTGCCAGAAGTAACCCCACAAAGTTGTTATGTAATTGATTTTGTTTTTTTGCACGGGGTTTCAATTGTTTTTGCGTGCGCTAAGTGCGAGAGCGTTTACTTACGAGCATGGATAACTTGTTAGATGCCATGGCGATCGAATTTATTGAGAACTTTTAGAATTATGATGTGATCAAGCAGGCGGCTGACTGATGGATTTTCGATTCGGCAGGGAGCAGAATTTCCTGTCGTCAGTCGTCCTCGTCAAGTGTCGACTGTCAGAATGTCAGAATCATCAGAATGAAACAGGCAACCAAATATACATAAAAAGTTCAATTCGAGTAGTATTTAATTTTAATAGCCTCTAGAAACTGTTAAATGACTTTCTTTAGGTAAAATATTGATGTCAGAAACGGTAATTTCAGATAGAGGTGCCCAACTGCTTTGATTTAATTAAATTTTCTTTTTTGTTCTTAGGTAACCAAATATACACTCATATCATTAATACAGGTCGTTAAAAGCACATTTGTAAATGTTTCGATATAATTTTGGTTGCTTAAACAAAGCAAAAGTGAACAAATCATAGTCATTGTTATTCATTGTACTTTTACAATTACATCAACAGGTAAAACATCTTTAATCGATGGAAAGCTAATTTACATATTTATTTTATAGTTTGTACCATCCTGTGTATATCCATCGCAGGCCTTTCACATAACCAAAAAAAAAACTCGTGAAATGATTAAATTTCATCAACATTTTCACTTCGTAGTTAAGAATTTAAATATTAATTAGAACAGTGCGTAGCACTATAAATAAGAAACAATGTCGTTAATACGTGTAAATCGTTATCTGATACGACAAACAAGCAAGTGTTACTCCACAACAGCGTCCCAAAATGAGGAGTACACTGCAGTGCCTCACTACCCACCGATTCTGGATCTATCCTTTGAGAAAACGCTGGAACGCAAGAAGAAAGTCGTGCATGAGGAGATAAAAGCTGTAAAAACCATCGAGGAGAAGCAAATCAAGCTAAATATGCCCAAATACTATGGTTTCAAATGCTATAATTTCCAAGAAGAAGTAATTCCATACAATAATCTTCAATTGGCACAACATGCCACCAGAACACATCTAAAAGTAGACAACACACTCAGTGAGTACTACAAAGACATTAATATAGACAACCTAGCTGAAAATCTCAAAGGGAAATTTGAAGAAGCCATTTCATTAGAGTTGGATGGGTATAAAACAAAAATAAAACGAGATGATTTGTCTCCAAACATATTGGAGGATGTAATTACAAGTCAAATTATAAAACAGGTGAATAGAGTATTGACAAATAACATGGTGCAGGATTATTCACACTTGTTAGATGTGCAAGTGGATGTGGAGCCAAGGCTGAATGCATTTTGGTTTGTTGGTGGGATGAATCCACCAAGGAATATTAAGAGATACAGGACTGGTGAGGGCCAGAAATGGAGAAAACACACTGAAAATGACCCTACAGACAGGTTGATTGCCTATGAGGGCACACCAGTGTTGACATTGAGGAGTGCCTTGCCATTAAAACCATTGGTACTGTCACAGGATGCAAACATTGAGAATTATGACGTTCCTAAGTGGAATTTTGATCCAAGAGTTGTGGGGACTTTTACTTCATATAAGCACATTGCTAATGTTCCAGGTAAACTATAGAAATTTAGAAACACTGAAGAATATATAGGGTGTTCTTCCAGTAGGCCCCGCTCATAAATATACGCTCGGTAAAAAGAATACAGGTTTATTAGTATCACAATCATGAAATTGCACCTTGTAATTAATCAAGCAATTGATAAAAAAAACAGTCTAAAAACTTTTAACTCGCGTTTTCTCGATACCACAAAAGTGGAGTTATGTAGTTCATCCGAAACGTACCGTGAATACCTACTGCAGCAACCCACGGTATATCTATACAATTCGGAATAGGATTAATTCTTCTGATTTCAATTATTTGCCATTCAGGTTTCTGGCCAGGTGATCCGCATCAATTCGGCGTTGTCTCTTATCACAAACGCGGACATCTGAAAACACGTTACTACAACGACGCGCAGGACGATGCGGAAGCGCTGCATCGCCAGGCGATCCTTCACTCCTTCGCTTGGCTGCACACCCAGGCCAACTACCAAGGCTTCACGACCTTCAACGACATAACATACCCGCTGGTCGCGCAAACAGTCATCACAGACGGGCAACACTGGTCGTTCTACTCCTACCAGCTGAACACACTCCTCGTGCATGGAAAGCACATCGACGAGAATCCCAAAGTGAACATTTGCCACGCGACGCCGGAGGTGAAGCTCTTCGAAGAGTTTAAGGATGGCAAACTGGTCGGGTTCAACGATGAGGCGCTGAAGATGCTCATGAAGTACTACAGCAACGTACCGGAGGAGCGCATGGGGGTCAACATGCAGCCCTACCTCTCGCAGTCGGAGCGCACCATTGCCGACTACGAGGACGACGAGAAGCGCAATTGGTTGGAACGCGAGTACAAATTCCTCGTCGCGCAGCGCCCGCGATACAAGCTCGATTACGAGCTGTACCTTTGGGAGAAGATCTACAAGGTGGACCATAAGACGCGCCCGATGGATCCGAGACGTCGGCCGTTCGAGCTGTTCATCAAGCCATGGGATCGCCGCTTGGATGGGAGAAAACCATTCTATATTCCGCGGGCGTTGCGACCAGACTTGCCAAGGCACAAAGGACGCGACGCAAAGGAATACTTTCCATAGCTGCACACAGGGTTAGTTTTTGCATACTTTGATTACATTTTGTAAATGATATACTTAGTAAATTCTAAATTATGATACAATGCTGTAACATGCATATTGTAAGATCAATTTGTGTTTATTTCACAGTTTTCACAGGTTTTCACAGGATTTGTGATCACGATTACATAACACATAGTATGGTACCATTTAGAAGCCGTCTTAGTCGATATTCAGCTCAAATTGAAACTCAACTCAATTGCGTTGAAGTAAAACTTCTTCATGTCTAGGTTTCAAGGTCATTTACAAGTGTTTACAAGTACAAAAAGATGATATGTGGGTCTAATGGTCGGTTCAACATGATTTTGCTAACGTTCCTAAAGTAAAAAGCACCTAATGCCATCAACGTCAACCTTAAACAGTCATCATTCGCTATAACAATTGTAAATTTCGGCTTTGTTGGTAAAATATGCATTCTGTATACCCTGATAACATTTCTAAAGTTCCATTTTCTATTTGTCTAAAATGAATCCGTGTACCTAAAAGGTTAATAGGGGTTTCGTAAAAATCTTATTGGAAAAACAGTCTTTCATTCTTCGCCGTGGTAAGTCCGCGAAGCAATGAAGCAGCCTTGTTTTGTCGGGAATACATATTCGGTTATCTAGTGGACTAATCATTTTGCTTATTTATGTATACCGGGTCAATGTTTTTCATAAGATAAAACTAACCCAGTACATGTAGTTACCTCATTGAAAGATTTGTGTATAGTTCATAGTTATTGAAGTTAAGTTTTAAGTTCATCACATCAACCCACCATCAGTGTCTTCACGTTTAAAACTTTAAAATGTCACATCAAATTTACGTTTAGGTTTACAAACATTTACTTTACTCATTCCTTGATCCTTAAGTAGTTGATTTAGATATCTAGATGTTTTACATTTAGATAAAGTTTTACGATACTCAACGTCAACAAATAACAATCTCTTCTGTTTAGATCAGATTCTGAATTGGTAGTCACGTTTAGCTTAACAACCTAACGAAATATTGAATTGGTCCTTAATGCCACCATTCACCATTACATATATTCCCTTTGAAAGTACACCGATCACCGCAATTTCATGTTTATGACTTCTATGATGCATTTGACCAGCAAATCGCATTTAAAACAAACGTTAAGTAAACCCTTACAATTTTTCATGTGCATGGAATGTCCTTGTAAAAGTTTGCTTCCATAGTAAGAAGAGAATTAGAATTTATGCACTGACATGTATTGCGTATGGTGGTTGATGATACTGGTAACAATGTGCTCTTCAATTTCGATGCCGGCGAGCATCTGCTCCCGCGTCAGCGTCACCTCGTAGCTGTCGTCGGGCATCACGAAGACGACGCGCTGCCGACGCGTTTGTAAAATGTTGCCGATCACTAACTGCACGTGGACATTTGCAAACATTCGATTGTGTTAAAAGTGGTATTTCGTGAACTTACGGTTTGGGTAACTTACTTTGTGTTTATATTTGTTTAATGAGTCCGTAGCTTTTGACAGCAGTATATTCTCGTCGGTCTCCAGCTTGAACGAGACGACGAACGCGTGCGGCACCCACAGATTCACCACCGGCGATAACAGTTTAGGAACTAGTTGTAGCGAAATGTTTGGCACTGCTCCGGACTGAATTTTGTGTGTAGGCTGAATATACAACGAATATTACACAGTTATACATAGTATGTAATGAATGGTTTCAATCAGACTCCTTGCTTAACTCGCCATTTACAATTTTGCAACTTACCATTTCATTGGAAGGAACATAAAAATCCGAGACAGCTGCAGCTAAATACAGCATTGCTTTGGGTCCCAGTGTGGCTAAGCATTCACAAGCTGCACGAAGCAGCCAGAAGTAATCGGCAACAGTTGTAAAATTCACATATAAAATCCTCCCAGTTTCTTGCGCCGCTTTGTAGTTCAGTAAAACAGGTGCAAGCACATCAACACTATCAGGTTTCACTAGAAATTGATAAAATCATGTTAGCATGTTGAAACTGTTTTGCACTATGTATGTAGCTTACTGACCTGTTATAGAAGTGTCATGTTCTGTTATCTGCAGATCCAACATATCCATAAACTTCTGGCCATTGAAGTGCCTCGTAAAAGGCTCCAGAGACTTGAGTCTATGCATAAAGATGACAGAGTAGCCATGCTCAAGGAAGTATTCAGCTGAGGCAGCTCCCCGATGGCCAGCACTGAAGTTATCCACAAAGCGAACAGTGTTGTGCTCCAATGGAACTGTTGTGCCTCCAGACTGCAAATGCAACCACTTTAAATATCAAGTTTTATTTTTCTTTTGGTAATAATAAAACATGTTTGTAAAACATTCCAAAAAGAGGGACAAGTATAACCTGCTCAGAATCTCAGGCACTCAGGAAAAACAGCAAGGATCTCGAAAAAAAGTACACTGCGTGAGTTGCATACCGTGATGAGGACGATCCGCTGGCCGACCTTGCTCTGGCGGGCGCAGAACTCCTTCAGCAAGGTCCGATTGTCCTCGAAGTCTGGTGGCGGCAGGTGCGATGCGTAGAATTCCTCCCATTGCGAGGACATTGTCGTCTGCAGGAGCTGCAGGTGTGCAAGTCAGACGACACTCGACAGCACGCACCACGCATGGAGCATGGAATTCACGAGCGGCCGAGCGGCGATGCACAAGGCTCAAGGGTCGCCGTAACGAACGTATTTCGGACTTTCGACGTGAACGGACATTGTGAATTATTGCACGTCAGGACGTCAGCATGTCGGAACTCGGAAGTGTTCCGGCGATGACGATGAGGGTGAGGGGATTTAATACGGGACTTTAAAGGGTCGTTAGCGCACGTCTAGGTTAATGGGATATAAATTACCAATGCAATTAGGCATTAGTCCTGGCCAGTGATGTAACAAATCCTTAGAAATATTCTTGTTGCACTTTAATTTTTCTCATTATCCATCGTACTGTTGCAGCATAATAGCGATTTGTTATTATTATGATACTAATGCGAAAAGTGGAACGTTTCGATGCGATTTGAGATTGCGAAAAGTATCGGTCGAGCTTCGAAACGTCGTTTTGCGCATGTGTACAATATTTATTCTTCGACATCGAAATATGCGCACAGCTGGCATTGTGGCATTGTGCCAACATTGTGCACACCACCCACAAGACTGTAATACGTTCATTACAGTTCTGTGAAAACAAACATTTTACTAGAGATGTGGATACGTTTCAATTTCAATTTCATGAAATTTCGGAAACAAATTTATTTCATGTGGCAGAACTGGTTGGGAACTACTCATCAAGAAATACATCAAACAACTTACAGCGACCATCATCTATCAAAAAATCAAAAAGTCTATTGAGGCTGCGTTCGCGGTGCCTACCAAAGTACACCAAAGTACACCAATTTGTACTCAAGGCGTTCGCGCGACCCGAGGAATGGGCGGAGCTTCCGAGTTACGATTGCTTCCGCGCGTTCG
>JARJDQ010028893.1:0-16165 GCA_030264215.1 Geostiba sp. GC000077
ATGATTTTTTCATGATTGCCCTACGGAGTCCATCTTGAATTTCAACTTTTAGGTGGGGGATTCAGCTGTTTTGGAAATCTCTATTGCGAACGAGCAATTCGAGGAAGCAATACAAGGAGGGAAAAAGTCTACTTACAAGAATCCAATAACGAGCGAAAGGACTTTCATCGTCGCTTTGCGTTCTTATTAATTACCTAGCGACGAATTAATTTTCGTTGCCCGCGGAGGCGCAATATATGAATGCGCGGGCGAGCGACCATTGAAACGAATCGCGCTCGCTTGGAACAAATGAAATGAAATTTTCAAACGAAGTAATTTTACCGAAAGCGCCAAGCGCATTAACTTACGAAATTAATTCGTAATTCTTTTGATTTCGTCGATTCGACGATTGCAATCAGCGCGTGGGCGGCAAGGTTTTGCACTCTGTGCTCATATACTTTCTTCCTCCGGTTCCACCGAGTCGACCGTGAAAGAGTGAACTTGAAAGAGGGGAAGAGAGATAGAGAGATAGAGAGAGAGAGAGAGAGAGAGGGGAAAATTGCAGAATTCTTGCCTCGCCCGTCCCGTCTGGAAGTATTAATTACCGATGCGTAATGAAGGAAACATGCGTTTCGTCGGTTACCAAATATCCGATTTAAGACTGCCTGGACGATGGTGCACAGCATAAAAGTCACTGAGCATTAAATATTTGTACGCTTAATTTGTGCGCCCGTAATGATATCTTTGCGCACAGCAGTATTTGTTAATTAATCCTTCGGAGTCCGTTCGTGCGTCCCATCCGCTCTTGCCGCCGACCCAGGCGCGCCACATTAGTAAAAATCTTTGTTGTTGACCCACTTCGCCGAGGCGTTTGTTTCTCCGTTGCTCGGTGGTCCCACCGCAAAGAGGTCTTTACCATCGGGCCCCAGCTCAACGCCGATCGCTGTCAATGCCGCAGCAGACACAACAAAGAAACCAGATACGCGACGGATGCAACAGTGCAGCCATCGCCGAAGAGCCGTGCGCCGGAATGCCCGCAGCTTTATTACATCTTGCAATGGCGGTTATGCCGATAACAGATTGTGTTTGCACAAGAAATACTTGCGACTTGTGGCATGGCATGGTGCCCGTGGTATGTATTATGTTGTGTTTTGTGATGGTCGTGGACATACATCAAGAGTTGTTAAAACATTGCGACAAAAAGGTGCCAGCTATGAATGGTATACGATGCAGGACAAGAAATGCTCGATGCCTCGATGCCTCGACTCGCAACAAGCATCCTCATTGCATGGGTATGGTGGAGGTCGAAAAATGGCAAATGTGTGGAACATCTGTTACCAAATCTGTAACGCTGTGACGGGGCACCAACGCATGAAGAGGAAAACTTCGCTCGAAGTGGACAAAAAGGCCGCTGCTCTAAGCCCCGGGGCTGAATTCAGCAAAATGCATGAACATGCATTGAGAGTAACTGCGACTTTACCGACGATACTGTTTTTGATCAAGGGAACGACTTTCGGTTGAATATGATTTTAAAAGCAGTGCCGGCTTTCATTATTTTAACGTGGAACACGTTTCTCCAAGTCGGTAGGGTTACATTTTAAGAAACTTGCTCTATACCTATAGTGAATTCGCTGGAACCTTACCGATTTTTGACGTTTTGAACTGCACGTGGGTAAGGGAGATCATATCCCCTCTCTCCTTCACTCAACACCATTGCGCCGCTGGAGTCCCCCACCCATCTCCAGATAGAAACGTCAAAAATCGGTAAGGTTCCAGCGAATTCACTATAGAATGATATTTCCCTCTCACCTCTAGTCTTATGGCACATATCGCGCATCCTCTCTCTGACGCACGATAAATCTCTGCTTGCTGCTAGCATAGTCAAGAGTGAGAAAAATTAATATATCTTGTACTATATGCTAGTACAAGATACCAATACTGTACTGGCGTACACCTGACCAGTAGTAACCAATCGCCGCTTTCGTGCGGCGACCGGCGACACTCGACAATATTGTTTTGTTTCTCATGAGCGACTGGATTGCACCGTAAACATACAAGCGTGTCGTCACCAAGAGACGCGCTAGGTTGCTTGATATTCCTGATGATTAGAGTAGTCACCAAATCATTGCTAACAAATATATAATTATAACTACTCATTCTTTAACCAATCCATGAACCTAACCAAAGTGTTCCACGCTAAACACGCGGGTGTGTCGGAGACATACCCTTCCGATTCTTTTTATTCTCAAATTGCAAAATGAATAGAAATATGTATTGGAACTTGTAATTATACCAACAATTACACCAAGGCAAAAAAAGCACTAGACAAATGTCGACATTGTCTATATAATGTACATTTTATTAGAAATATGTTTAATATTTATTAGTCCTACCCTGACTTAATGCTATGATGCCATGATGTATTTTCGCTCACAGACTCGGGCTGTCATCTTTGGGTGCTGGTCAGGCTATTATATCAATTCTTGAACTGCAATCCGTTGATGCTTTTCTTGCTTACAAATTCCATTAAACATGTTTGAAAAACATACATGTTGTGGACAATCAAAGGAACTTGTTAACACACTGGACTAGTTGCAATTTGGAATGGAATCCAGAAAACATTTGACTTGAACGTAAGTCAAACTTACTGCTTCATATTGTGTACATATTTTTAACTGATTCAAAGTTTTAAATGGGCAAAAGACAAATGAAATGCTGGCTAGTTGCCTTAAGAAGATTGCCTCCAATAATCAAGATGCGTCTGAGATTGTTGTCCACTTCTGACTCAATCAACCTAGTGAATTGTAATTGTCCCAGCGAACGCACCCTTTTACAGACTGGTTAGAACCTCAGTGTTGTACGGACAGAGAAGGATAGCATTCTAGACATAATCTAACAAATTTTTAATATACTTTTTGTACATAATAAACTGATTTAAAGATAAATAGTATTTTCTTCTTTTTTCTTCATGATCAAATACTGATTTCTGACCGAATTACTTCAGAATATTTAAAATATTAAGTAGGATACAAGTTTAGTACTTTGCGAGTCTTGCTCTCCCAAAGCAAACATGAATCTGGAAATTGTTGTTCAAATTGGGCGCAAACATGTCTAGTAAACAGCATAGCATAGTGCATAGTGGCAACGTCTTTCCCTAGATAAAAAAAACATTATACACGAGTTTGGGTATATAAATATGCTTTGTATAGAGTTTTGGGAAATGTTGGCCAAAGGTGACGGAATATGATAGCATCGATTTCCCTACTGGCCATACCCAAGGCATGAAGAATTAAATGTTATTTGCGTCTGTTCATCGTGCAATCATTCTTCTTACGCAATTTAAATATTGTCCTGCCGCGCGAGTTTTCACATTTCGGGACGCGACGCGCGAAATATAAATACATTTAATATTCAAGACATGCGTCGCGAGTTATTCTTGTCGCTGCAGTCATTTACCATTTCGGCCATTCGGGTGCGTGTGCAGCACAACCAGCAAGTAACCAGCACATGTCCCTGTCCCCGCGCACCCGCCGCCGCCGCACCGCAGCAATGACGCATTTATCTTTGCGCGGCGATCTCACGCGATATCGAATTTTTACGGTATCATAACCATAGAATATGCTGCACTCACCTACGGGGTTTCTAGCAGCGTGTGTGTGTCTGTGTCGACAGCAACAGCGCATTTCCATGTACCAAGCCGTGTTGTTGCTGAACATTATTGAATAATGCACTGAACGTAAACTCTCATGGGGAGCATGCATGACTGAATTACAAGCGCTGAATGCTGATGACGTTAAATAATCCAACACAACGACCAAAAAAATAACTGGACGATCCTTCTTGTCTTCCATCCAGCCTGGCTTCTCGGGTAGGTATATCCACATTGGGCACTGCACAGATTGATTCTTACGTTTTTGAATAGAGCAAATGGGTTCAGGTACAGTTTTCAATAATGTGCAATTTTGATTTGCGTCGCGCAGTAAAATTTCGATATTGCGTGAGTTTGCATAGTATACATAGTTAGTATTCCGCGTACGTCCATGCGGACGGCCTAAATATGAAACAAGCAACGACCGACGAGTATGTGTGTACATTTATAGCACATTCGAACACATATTCGGTAAGGAAACAAGGGCAAACGCATTATACACGACAGCGCAACGTAACATTTGATTCGGGGCGATCGAGCCGAAGGCGCCTGTCATATGTTTTCGTAATGCTGGCAGAGGCGGCGACGGCGGCAGCGTTTTTCATCTGGCGCGGCGAGAAGACATTTCGTATGCGTGAGCGGCGCGAGTTGAGTTATAAAACTCGGTCGTCAGCTCGATTGCGCATTACGCCGTAAGGCCGTAAGCCGCCCCCCCCCCTCCATCCGCATAAGCCGGCGGCGCGGGCGGCAGATAAACCCCGGGAGCCGGCAAGTCGGCGACGCGCGGGCTAAATGTTCCGCATGTAAATTATAAAAATGGCAGTCAGCCCCCCCGGAACGTATCACTTTTTATGGCGGCACGAACTTCGATGCCTCGCGGACGTACGACACACTGATTGCGTCGGGCGGCGGTGCGAGGGGTGTGAAGAAGGAAGCGCCACCAAAGGAAACGTGAAAACATGTAGTGATGTAGTGTAGTGCAATACATATGGTATTGAAAGAAGACTTTGATGTGACTAAACAAAACAGCAGCTGATGATGATGATGATTTAATGGAGTACGGAGTGAATCGAAAAAAACTGATATAATTACAAAAACATCTGCGTCCTGAGCTGAAACGCAGAAACTGTTGTCATTGCACGCCGCCTCCAGCTGCACAACAATACGATGGGTGTGTTGATAGAGAAATTGTTTTTCTATAGCTCTACTGAGTCATGTAAATTTAAATTACTGATAGCAATTGTATAGTTTGTTTATTTATTTATACAGTGCTTTTCATTTATCCTCGAATAAATGTAACAAGTCCGAAAGCGAACGCGAAGCAGAAACAGGAAACCTCAAAAAAACAGATTCGGTGATTGCTACCAAACCACTGGGGCGACTTGAATTTTCTCTTCGGATTCTTTTTGCTAAAAATAATTCGTCTCGAAACCCGTTTTTGCTCGGTCGCTAGAGGGCGTCGTTCACCCCTCCCAGTTTATTCCTGTTTTATCCCGAACGGTGTTCCAGAGGGAAGAGCAGATGATGGCAAAACCCGTCAAAAAGTATGCTCTATCATTGTGGAAATTTTCAACCCGATAGGTTTTCGCGTTTCCAAACATTTCCCAATTTCCAACATTGTAAACTTTACTTTTTCGCCTGGTGTACGGAAACGCGAAAAGCTATAGGGTAGAATATGTCCATAATGACAAAACCCGTCAAACGACAAAACCCGTCAAAAAATATACCCATTTTTGACGGGTTTTGTCGTCATCTGTTTTTCCCTCGGGAGCATTGTCCGGGAGAAAACGGGAATAAACTGGCGGGGCTGAACGGCGCTCTCGGGTGGCCGCGTAAAAACTGTTTACGAGGCGGATTCTTTTTGGCATCAAGAATCGGAAGAGAAAATTCAAATCGCCCCAGTGATTTTGGAGCAATCACCGAATATATTTTTTTAGTTTTGCTTTTTCTACTCTGCGTAGGTGTTTTGGAACATAGGCCTGCAGCTTCATATGTATTGGCCTATGTTCGCGGATAAATGAAAAGCACTGTATAAATTGTATGTCTTCTTGTTTCATGATTAATACGTGAATAATACTACCCATGACACATCAATAGTTTCTCTCTTTGAATTGATTGAAATGTACGACATGTCGCCCACGGAACGGCATCCTTTGTCCATGCTGCAATGGGTTATGTCATTTTAGAAAAACGTGATCGAAATTAATCGCATCCCTCCGCCTGCTATTACCAACAAATTACGTTTGAAAGCGTCTGCGTGTGAACTGAAGAAAACCGTTCTGAATTAAGTCGTGCGACCGAGTTGATGTTCGCGCGCGCTTCCACGAGGAGCGCATAAACATAAATTATTGCTTCGAGATTGCGACGGAACTTTCACTAAATTGAGTTTGAAAATCTTGCATTTCCTTCCTTGTTTCCTTACTTCGCGCGCTATCTAGTACTTCCTTGGGATGGCAATCTCGTCCAATTAGTTTTGCAAATTAAATAGGTACGCGCAATGTTTGCGCAGCCAGCAGCTACTGGCTGGAGTATGGCAGTACAAAGGTGTATGTAAGGAGTGTTTTGAAATTACCTTCGAAATCCATTCGCTGGCAGAGGAAATCTAAATCCAGTGGGCGATGGTACCGGTACAGGGATCGCGCCGGCCGTCTGCACCAGAGGCACCTGTCCGGGCACGACCTGCGGATGGAACGGTACCATCGCGTTGGGCACTAATCCGTTTGGCACTAAACTATTGGGCACCAAGCTTTGCACAATCGTCCCCGGCGGCACCATGATGGTCTGCGGCTGCGAGGGCGGCGGATGCGGGTGTGGGTGCGGGTGCGTCAGCTGGTGCGAGTGGTGCGGCACGCCGTTGTACGGCGGCGGCAGCGTGGTGCTGAGCAGGTCAGGCATTTGTTCGCCGGTGTCGCGCGGTCGGGCGTCCAGGTTGGTGGTACCGTGGGTGGGCGCGTTGGTATTGCCGCCGCAGCCGCCGCTCACGTGCCGATGGTTGGCGATGTTCAGACGCCGTTGATGGCGACGTTCGCGGCGTTCCCGACGCCGTTGCTCCCGACCAGCGGTGGTACTCTCTGGAGGCGATATGACTGTATCATCGGTCTGGGCCTCCGTGGAGGTAAAGGTGCGCACGGCCGTTGGGGCGGCTGGCGTGCTATGCACGATGACCTCCGTGCACGTTGTGGTGGCGGTGGTGGCGGCGTTGCTCGTTGACAGCGGCATCGCTTGCACGATGTTGACGTTGGACACATTATTGGAGTCCGTTACTGTGCCGATCGACGCCGTCGTGACGACCGGCTGGCTGCTGGTCGCGCCGCTCGTGCAACTTGTTGCAGCGATGCCGCTACTGCCGCCACCACCACTCGTATTGAGGCATTGAATCGTAGGCACGGCCGATACGACATTCACCGGCACGGCGCGATAGTAATTCACATTCACATTGCTGACATTTAGCGGTACCCTAGTACCACTATTATTGTTATTACTCGTTCGCACCACACCGACACCTAGAGCATCGTGATTGTTGTTGTTGTTGCTGGCGTTCGTGCTGCACGGAATCAGTTCGCTGGCACTGGTAGTACCCACCGTTGTGCTGGAGGTGAACGCGATGGGCTGCTGACCGTGCGGATGGCCGGCTCTTATTTGCGATTGCGGTCCATTCAATCGTTGATGATTGAATAGGGACACGACGTTGGCGGCGCTGCCATTGTTGTTGGCGCTGTTGATGTTGCCGGCGGACGTGGAGGTGGTGGTGGTGCGCGCTGGGCTCGCGGCTGATATGAACGAATTGACGCCCCGGTAGGGCTCCGATATGTTCCTCGAGTGATTAGGCACTAAGGTGCGCGCGGCGGGCGTAGGCGCTATCGTGAGCGTCGCCGGAACCGAATTCTGCCTGGGATGGTTGTGCGGCAACCCAACCACGTTGACCGAGCTAAGATTCCGCGCGGTCGAACGGGCGCTGCGCGGCGGCGGCGGAATGCTGGCGCTGGCCGCCGCGTCCTGCGTCTGCAGCAGGAGGGCGCCGCCGCCGCCGCCGTTGTTGTTGTGGCCGCTGCTATTGCTGGCCGCCGTATTATTGCCGTTTGTTGGGACGGTCTTTATCGGCGGCGGGTGAATTTCGACGCGCATAGTATCGCCGGCGGGCGGGCGAAGCACATCACACTGCGGGCCGAACTGATTGTTATTATTGTTGCTAGCACTGGCACTCGTGCGATGAGGCGTATGCAGCGGATACACGAGACGAGGCTCAAGCACGGACGAGCGCTGCGCGTTGACTGCGCATGGTAAGTAGACTCTGGGCGAGAGCCGCTCAAACTGCTCTCGCTCAGCGGCGTCATGTGACCGCCGCGCGGCGAGCGATAGGCTAAGCCGGTGCGGCCGCAGGTTATTCACCAAAAGATGTAGGTCTGCAGTGTTGCCGGAACGATGCGTGCCATTGTTTGAGGATTCAAGGCCGGACGAAGACGACAGACTGCTGCACGATGACGAGCACGCCGAGGTGCGATGGTCGTAGCAATAATCGCTGCCGGCGCTGTGGCTGTTGGAGTTGTTGGAGTTGGAGCTGGAGCTGGAGCTGACCGAATGCGTGGCGGCGGTCTTCTCGCGATTGGAGCGCTGATACTCGTACGGCTGCCACAGCAGCGAGTTCAGCGCCTCCTCCACGTCCTGGTGGAACGAGTACCGCTTACGCGCGCGTGTCTCATCCACGCTCTGGCTGACCGTCGTGATGAGCGTTCTGCCGCCCTCGTCGTCAGCCTTCTTTCCATTGCCATGCGCCTCCAGGGTGATGCAGTTGTTGTTGTTCTGGTTGCCGTTGGCGACGCCATTGCTGTGCCGCTTGAAGAAAACCTTCCTAAGCGTCGCGCGGCAGTTGGTCCGCAAGTCCAGCTTCGTCTGGCCCTCCTTGCTGTCCTTTGCGCTGTAGTAGCAGCGCTCCTGGTTGAAGTTGGCGTCCAGCACGGCCTCGCGCGTGCCCTCCGGCTCGCACTTCCGGAGGCGCGAGATCGCTTCCGGCGGCCTACCTGGTTCCGGCGTCTCGCCGCACGCAGCCATCCCTCCAGCCGCACACGATTCCCAAGCGGTCCAGCGGTCCAGCTGTGATTATGGCAACATCGTGTGCGTAACCCTCGTCATCTCCAGTACTCTGCACAGACAGAAAGAGATGTAGTACATTTGCGGGGAGTGTTTTCAATCAATACAATACGTTCGCGTGGCGCACGCAAAAACAGGAAGCAGAAGATTCAACATACGATAGATGCACCCTCCTGGTAGGCTTGTATGCTAAACCTAAATCCGAACCCGAGCGCGTTACTTCCCGCGCAAAGCGCACGTAATGGGAGATCTTAATGGACCTTCGATGCATCGCTGCATCGCAAGTCACGAATTAGAAGATGCAATACGGATAGAACCGAATACACGATTAGGGAGGGAGGGAGGGGAAATAGCAGAAACGCCAGCCAAAAGAAAGCTGCAGGGCCTTCTGGCCGGCAGGATCGCATCGATAAGGGAATTTGAAATTCAGATAAAAGTCTTGCGCAAGGGAGCGAGGGTCGGTGCAAACCCGGGGTGCATAATTGGATCAGGCATGGCTATCGAGTAAACGCGGAGAGCAAATAAGGAATGTTTTGGTTTCTCAATGTTTCTGATAACAAAGAAACAGCGAAAAAAGGAATTAAATGGGCCCAGCGCAAATACAGCTCCACCAGGCTTCCAGAAGTACTACAAATTGGTATGGACAAGGCAACGCGTGAACGTCACTGTGCATTATCAAGTTAGTGGACATTGATGACACCAGACATCAAGAATCTTCATACCGGGTGGACTAAAAACGACAGACTCGCCAGGTGACTTTGTAGTTTATGTCAAAGAATCGGATAAGCTTAATACCAAAATGCTGAAAAAGTCTTCGTTTGTCCTCACGAGGTCCTCAAATTTTGATTTTTTGGGCTACAAATATGCATAATAACAAGATTCTTTTTAGTCGAACACTTCTGCTAAGTTAGTTTTCTTTTAAATAGGATCTAACCATAATTATTATTTGTTTTATAACTTACCCTTAAAATATTTTGAATTAGTTCAATTTAAAGTTTAAAGTGCTAACCATTCTGGTTAAATGCTATTTAAAAGAAAACTGACTTTACAACAGCTACTGTGCAACGATAAAGAATTTTGGTATTATGCATATTTGTAACCTAAAAATTTGAGGACCTCATCAGGGCAAACGAAGACTTTCTCAACATTTTGGTATCAAGATTATCGTTCTCTTTTGACATAAACTACAAAGTTACCTGGCGTTTTTCCGCCAAGTTTAGTCCACCCTGTATAATCGAATGCGAAGGCAAAATAAGATGATTCGTTCAATTGCGACATTATGAGCACGTGCGTAATCGGGTGGAAAAAAACCAATGCTATTCCATTGTTGGCAGACGCAAGTAGCAAGTTGGAAGAAAGAAGAAAGTCATAGGCTCGAAATTTCGAAAATAGATGCGTTCCTGCAAGAATAGTAAGCGATGAGTTACGCAGTGTCTATCGCAGGCGCAGGACTTGCGCATCACATGAATTTGTCATAATAATGACACGATCGCTCCTTCTGGACTCTTCAGCAAGTACACGTAAAAAACGCCGGCGCTGCAAGTTGCAAGGCATTCGAGATAATGCATTAACGTCGCATTTATAACAATCGGCATCATAAATCATGGCGTCGCGTCGCCAGTGCGACCCCGCGACTAAGTTTGAAATTTCCTCGGGCCCCGGGGTATGCGCTGTGAAAATGCACGCGCACGAAACGATAAAGGCTGAAATCTCGTGCATCCCAAAAAACAAGTCGCACGTCGCACCGAGGGCCCCGGGGTCCGCGCGCGACTGATACAGAAATAGATTTTCTTACGATGTAAGTTTGTCTTCCCAAACTGCATTTCGCCGTCGACGACGTCGTCGTCGCCGGCTCGGGAGGGGGAGCATCGCGAAATAACGTAGATGTTTAGACCTGGGCTGGTGGGCCGCGGCCAAAGGAAGTGGAAGAAGATGTAAATCGTATCGTAATCGTTTTATGCACGGTCCAAAAGTACAATTGAAAACACGCGCGACGGCGGCGACGACGTCGACGACGGGGCACGAATGGGAAACACTGGCGGGCGATAAAAAAGACGCGCGCCAAAGTAAAGACAATAACAATCAGTTTTTATGCGAACTTCGGGCTCACTGAAGACGCGATTACTGGCCCCGGAATTTTTATTATTTCTAGCATGACTTATACAGCGTGCGCGCGGTGCCGAGGTAAATTTATGAAAATGAAATCTAATTTAGCGAAATGGCGCGCCGGGTTGAACAATATGAGTAAGAACGTAAGAAGTAACTGGCCAGCATGGCTACTCAGCGCAATGCGCAAACGTTGAACGAAAGTGACTTACGTGGATTTATCGTAGGCAACCCAGCGTGCGCGACACAGCTGCAAAGCCTATTAACGCGCGGCGCCTCCACCACGGCGAAACTTTAATAACGCGTCTCTTCGTCGTTTGCGATTCGCTGCGCCCGATCGAAAGCGAAATCCCCTCGCTCGATAAATGGGAAATGATGGAAAATCGACACCCCCCACGCTGTGTGACGCAACGTGCGCGCGTAATAACAATATATCGTCAAAGAGGGTTTGAATAACAATGCGGAAATGATGAGGACGTCGCACGCTAAAACCTATCGAAGTGGCCACCCCTCGCACACGGCAACTGGCGACGTGCCGTGCGCATCATTGATGCGTACGTAGATTGAAAACGACGTCATACATACGAAACACCCTTAACGAAACTATTTTCCGGCGAGCCGATGTCGTATGGAAAATTATGCTCGTTTAGCGCACAACATGCGCAACATTCACGCAACCGTCCCAAACAAACATAGCAAATATCCGCACTCCGCCGCACTTCTTGAAGAAATTTCGCCACACAGCTTATGATTGTCCGCAGGCCCGCAGCAAAAGCGGATGCGAACAACGGCAGGTGCAACTAACAAGATAAACAAAGCAAAGGCGAAAATGTTGGCGGGTTAAAATTAATAAATAATGTCTTTGGGTATAGGTGTGGTATAGCACGCGCTGGGTTTGGTGTGGGGTGTGGGATACGCTCGCGTAATATATAGTCCCAGCTGGGGATGACCTTTGGTGCTGCGGGACTTCGCGCCGCCCTTCGCTAACCTCGCGGCGGCGGTGGCGATGCGATACCTGACACCGCAATACCAACAATGCACTTTGCGCGCTTAATTAGGACACTTACAGCGCGGTCGTGTTTTTGGGGGGGAGCGGATGGTGTACGCAGCGGCGGCGGTGGTGGCGGGCCCTTCGGAAATAAACGCGGGTCGCGGGTCTAGTGTTACGCCGCGCCGTCTAGGTGCGACCGCATAATGATCGCGCGCCCGCCCCGGCGCCGGTTTCATCATATTAAGGGACTCGTTAAGAAAACAGGCAGGAACCAGGAGTTATTCCTGCTTCGAGCTTCGACCCTCGAACCGAACACAGCGCCACTATAGCTCCATACACTTACAGTGCTTTTCATTTATTCCCGAACATAGGCCAATGCATAAGAAACTGCAGGTCTATGTTTTCAAGTAAATGAAACAAATCCGAAAGCGAACGCGGAACAGAAAAAGAAAACCTCAAAGAGCAGATTTGGTAAACAATTCGTAAACTATTTTTGCGGGGCGTCGTTCACCGCGAAAAGCACCAGGGCTGAAAATGTCTACAATGATAGAGCATATTTTTTGACGAATTTTGCCATCATCTGCGTTTCCCTCAGGAACATCGTTCCGGAGAAAACGGGAATATACTGGTGGGGGAGAGCAGCGCCCTCTGGTGGCCGCGCAAAAACAGTTTACGAGGCGGATTATTTTTAGCAACAAGAATCCGAAGAGAAAATTCATATTGCCCCAGTGGTTTGGGAGCAATTGTCGAATCTGTTTTTGAAGTTTTCTTCTTCTGTTACGTGTATGGAATTGTTTCATTTACCTGGAAGCATTCGCCTCTCAAACAGTCAAACAAATCTCAGCTGTTCAGAACCTAGTTATGAAAGTGGCTATGCTAACTCCACGTGACTCTATGTTTGAATCGTTTCAGATCTTCCATTTTCTGACACCAGACGGCGTTTGGTTATGTTTAGAGGCGAATAGACCTGCAGTTTCTTATGGACAATGCATTGGCCTATGTTTGGGGATAAACGAAAAGCACTGTATACGGTGCGGTAGTGTGTCGAATGGGAAATGAAGCTCGTCTGTTGATTTTTGATCAGCCATACGTTTACAACCTTTGGACTTGAAGCTTGAAGTGTGTGCCTGTGCATGAATGTCTGTCTCTGGGACGTATTTAAGACAGAATTGAGGAATATTGAACCATATTCTCCAAAGTTGTTTAACGCTGTTGGAGCTGTTAGGTAATTTAGCACCTCGGGCGCTGATCTGGGATGTGACGTCTGCATATTAATGTTAATTAAAAAGTCGGCCGTCCTGGATGCTTGGCGCCTCCACCCAATCGCGGGGTAATGGTGCGAGGTAAAATCCGGGCGTCCTTGGCTAACATTCCGATAAGTTGCCGGCGCCACTAGCCGGAGCTGAGATAATGCGCCCATGTGTCATCATATTTTTTGCACGCGCGGATTTTGCGCGCCGCAACGTGCGGAATGGAAATAACTCAGATCGTGGCCTGCGGCGCATCGTTAAAAGCACTTCCGGCACAACAAACGCCGGCGACACGGCCCCCGCGTGCAGCCACGTGCGCGCGGCGGTGGCAAAGAGATAACGTGGGGAGGATTAAGATAGCGCTGCGCTAGTGGCGTACGATATCGCCGGTGGGCGAGTGCGGAGGAAAACCTCAGAGGAATGACACGCGAGGGCGGAAAAGCAAAGAGCGCATTATGACGGCGGCGGCGGGGCTGAAGTCGAACCCAGCGCCGTGCGAAATTTGGCTCGGATGGTACACTGAGGGCCGGAAGCGGAGAGCTGGCGAGCGCTGGAAAACTGAACCTGTTAGTGATGTGCGGGATGGTGTCGGATCATTAAATATTTCACGCGCAATTGGGATTTGGCTAGGGCTAGGTGATGCGCTCGCGGCTTGACACCCCCACGAGCCAAGGCGGCGGCGCCTGCAACCTCTACAAGTCTACAACATCCGAAACGCGATGTCGTGATGTATTATTCCACCGCGGTTTGAATGGATCTGCCATACGTAAGTGTCAAAATATAATCCTGCTGCCACACGCTCCCACAGATTTGTGAAAGTTTCCTCTTTGATTATTCGCCATCATTTTCAGTTTTATCACTTTCGGAGCGAAGTCAACAAATGACTGCCTGCGGAAGAGAGGGCGGAAGTTCAAGTCTGGCAAAGTGTAACATGAAAAAAATAAGTTCGAAGAAAAGATTCCGGAGTGGAACGCGCACGTGGGCTATCAACCTCATGGGGATATCGAAAATCTGACATGTTTCGGTCGGTCGAGTGTGCGCCCCCGAAGGGCAAACCCGCTTCGATAAGGGTCTACGAGCACGCAAAACCACGCAAACGGCGGCACCCGCATGGTAGGGAGCAGAGACTGCAGAGAACATTAACAGAGTAAAAATTTACTACACTCGCCAGTCTCAGGAGCGAGAGAGTGATCGCGGATTAAGGCAAAAACTTTCACGCTCATCGCGTTTTAGGGATGAATGAATCAGTAACACGTTTGCACGTGGCCATACCACACGCCGAGGCTCGCAGATGAATAATGCGGAGCGGATTCGGACTCCATTTAGCTAATTAAGAAGAACTTCGAAGCTCGGTTGGCAGATCATTACCGAGAGATTATCGTCAATTATCCTTATTTGCAAAATACGCATTTGTCGCGTGCGCGTGCTAGGATTGTGCGAAAATAAGCGGCATTAAAGAGCATTAAAAAACAATTAACAAAAGCGGCTAATACAAAAGGACGAAATGGGGCCAATAAAAGAATCTCGCGCTCTCACCTTGACATTTTCACATTTTCACCGGGATTCTGATTATCTCTCTCTCTGAAAAGAACGGTGTTGCGAGCTTGGTGGGAACTTCAATGCACTTCGGTACCTTCTCGACTTTCGACAAACTTTTGTTTACTTTGCCACTCTTTAGCCGGTGCTCCTTTTGCGGCGGGCCAACGAATTTTCTTCCCGCCGCCGCCGCGCCGGTGTGTCACTGTGTTCGCCTGCCCCTTGTTTGTTTTGCTTTGCGTTCGCCGCGCGCAGGATATTAATAATAGCGCGCAACTTTTCCAATTAGCGACTTAATTAATTACTTCCGGTTTATTAAACATCGACGTCGATGTCGCTGTATTGTTTTGCGAAGTTTTTCACTTAGTCACCGATCACGGTGGGGGTGGAAGGCGCGCGCGCGCCGCACGATGATAACCACTTGCGGGGCGGCGGAGACGCAAGTGTGAGGTTCGGGATGCCCAGCGCCGCGGCGATGTTCCTCCTACGCAGCGCGGGAAGCTACTGAATGCTACTCGCACGACGCGCGAAGAGCGCGCCAGGACCAGGACTAGGGCTTCGCCAGCCACGTTGAGAGGGGTTGGCGCACGCAGCTGGACGCGCGAATGTTTTTCACTCAGCAGCGCTCAGCTTTGGATCAACAACGTTTTCATTTCGGCGATTTGAAACGCAAACTTTTCATATATATTTAACCACGTCGGCGAGAGTTTTGAAGTGGATGATATAATTATAGCAATCAGTTTTTCAAACGTGCGCTCAATTATTAGTACAGGAGAAATAAACAAAAACAAAATAGGTGTTTGGCGGAACTAATTCCCACAAAGATGGGGATTGAATAGTTTAGTTCGTTCAAAAATATACCATTTTTTGACATACTAAAAGTCTAGAAACATCTAAGCATGCAAAGTGAGTTTCATCTAGCACGGATTGTCAAATAGATAAACTCAGTGCACTCCCGACGCCTCCACAAACACGCATTGCCAAAGGGGCGGAGTGTCAAATCGAGATAATACCAATGCTTTTTCCTGACTATTCTATTATCTATCATTGAAACAAATTTCATCTTTATCGGACTAAAACAGTAGATTTGCCGAGATGAACAAAAAAAACTTACATACAAACATGCGAAGATATAGTGTTTGTGATGACGGGAAAGACTTTGCCAAGTTGCTACTATGCACTACTATACTATGCTGTTTACTAGACATTTTTAACGCACAATTTGAACAACAATTGTTTCCAGATTCATGTTTGTCTTTGAGGAGTAGTTTTAGGACTCACAAAATACTAAACTTGAATCATAATTAATATTTTAATAATATTACAGAAGTAGTAATTCGGCAGGAAATTCGCATTTGAATTCTCATCATGAAGAAAACATATGAAGATACTCTCTTTAAATCAGTTTATTATACACAAAAAAAGTAGGTATATTAAGATCGTCTGAAACTCAGACGATGGCCTCTGGCCGAAACATGTCAAACTCTCATAAATAAAAATGTATCCATTCACTAATTCAAATAAACAATATTATAAACATGGATTACGTACATAATAACAACAAAA